>VDFB02252951.1:0-251854 GCA_007258455.2 Sequoia sempervirens
CAAGCAAAATATGATTGTCCATCCTGGGTATTGTGCTAGCAACAACTATTATTAATATTTCTTGATGATGCATGATTTGGACTATTCTTGTGATCAAGAATAATGAGTTCACTTGAAGTTTGCAAATATAGCTTCTCACTGTCATACTTATTCTATCACAGTGACTGCAACAATTTTTTGCATCTTACTCATGAGCTACCCTTATACCTATGCCCCTTATGGTCATGGTCATTATCCTTGTATCCATTTTTTTTAAAAATGAAGTGTAAGGGTGCATGTTTATGTATATTGAGTTGGATTCCTTGTATGAAGCATGATATTTGAAAGCATGTCTCAAATGAAACTTCAACCATGATGTCCAAACCAATACCTCTATTACTATTATGTTTTATACAATTCATGTGTTTCATTATGCATTGAGAAAGTGGCCCACAATGGGATTCATACACGTGTATCAATGCTTTAAGGCAGTCCTAATCATCAACAAAATTTTTCCCATGTGGTTGTATAACCAGGTCAAAACAAAAGAGCCCATTTTTATCTAAATTAAGCTTTTCTTTAATAAGATTTATACTATATTGTTGTGCGACCATTATGCCATGGCTTCAACAAGGTTCAAAACCCTTATCTTTTGTCACATGTTGTCCTTTAAAAACTATTTGCAAGAATCATTGTACTGTTTGTTCTAGTTTTTTAAACATTTTTATAAACTCTAGTTTCTTAGCATCACCATGAGACCAAATTACTTGGAGGCATTTTTTCAAAAAGTTCATTGTCTTGTCTATGCTTTTAATTAAATAAAGAAACTAATGAAAGTGATAAAAAGTTCATATTTGTTGTTTCATTTTCAAATGTTGACTTGAGACAGGCCTTGCGATGTTGTTGACACGATGGACCAGGGAGTAGCTTCAACAATAGGAAGTTTTGATGCTTTAAGAGAGGTTTGAGAAAGATTATTCAATTTGATATTATATTTTCCCTTCTATGGTATATTATTGAAAATTTTCATGATACTTGTATGTAATTTAATTGTTATATTGATTTAATTGTTATATTGATGGTTGCTACAAGTCGTTGTCACTTCAGATCCTCAACGTGGTAATGTTGTAAATGAGTGATGATTATTTATATGCGATAAGTGATTATTTTGTTATATGTCATTCCATAATTCAATTTATATATATTTACATCTGTACTTTTGATTGTATCAGTTGAAACTATAGATGAGTGAAGAGAGGAGGACTAGTGGGCACATTCAAAATACAAAAGAATCAATAGACACTCCATCCAACCAATTGTGAAAGGCATCATGTGGTCTATTTCCTTCTCCTAGTGGGAAATGAATGTGTATTAGTCATTTTTTGTATGCCTACGTGGAATTTTTGAACAAATGTTTTGTATTATTGATACATGTGACATTTTATGTCAATATGGCTCTTTTGTAGTAAGCATGTATGACTTTATTGGATATATTATATACTTTTATTGACATATATCATTGTATAGCCTTACAACTTTTTGATTTTAATGCAAATATTATCTTACCACTACCATTCTTGAATGAATTATCATGTGTATTGTGTAAATTGTATGCTTCAATGTTGTAGGCATGGGCATTGTTTACATCTAATGCTTAAATAATTGTTGTTGATTTTTATTACATTAAAATTTTCACACATTCCTATAGATTTTTAACATTCATGATAAATTTTATTTAGTAGACATTTAATTATCTAAACACTCCTATAGTTAAGTCTAATTAGCCTGTTAGCTTCTTCAATAAACTATTTATCCTTCTTCTTAAGTAGGCCAATAATGAATTTCTATATGAGTGTGTCTTTCATGTGTATATTGGTGACTTATGTGTATTCATACTTTGTGACTTATGTGTATACATGTGAATACTTTTTAAATACTTTGTGACTTGTAATGTGTATTCGTATGTATACTTCATGACTTGAAACCTATGAATTATAGGTATTCAAGTGTATACAACTTACATGTATACTTTGTCACTATGTGTATTCCAATGCATATTTTGTGACTTACGTGTTTTCATTCTTATACTTTGTATTCATGTGTATACTTCATGACTTACGTGTATTTGAGTACTTGTGCTTCACTTATTGACATGTATAATTAATGTATTTTGTGTATTAACGAGTATGCTTCCAATGAATAATTAATGTGTTCACATGTATTCTTCATGATTCATGTGAATACTTCATGTATTCACTTGTATACTTCATGCTTCTTGTGTATATTTCATGTATTACATGTATTCACATGTATGCTTCATGCATGTAATGTATAATTCATGTGTTCACATGTAGTCTTCATGATTCATGTGTTCATGTGTATTCTAGATGATGTTTTCCCTTTCTCTTGGTCTTTGAGTGTCTTCATTATAATATGAGATAATATGAACTCACATTCAAATCTTGCTAACAACATTGTCCATGAAAAACATAGTCATAAAGAACCTACAATATGAGGACCAACATTGTCAATGTTTCACAATCATAAAAAATTTAATCACTGTCTTTCATTTTCTCATGGTCTAGACATTTAACATTTGGTTAGCCCTAGCATTGCTCATTGTTGTCCTTCATGGTTTGTCTTGAGAATTTTGTCAACACATACCAAAGGTTGCCTTTGCATCCTCCTCGTGCTTTAGTTTTTGTCCTATAACTTATGAGTTTTCTGCACTATAACTTCTGATTTTGCTGCCCATTACTTGATATTGCTACTTATATTCATTATTGATGTTCATATTCATGATATTTTTGCTCATGACTATCATACATTTGGTATTGATATTGTTTCCCATTATTCATATTTGTAGTGTCAAAAAATGTCATTAGAGACATTTTCACACTTGTTTGGGCCCTCCTTACAACACCTAAATTTGAGTGATTGCGCCAAGCTGAAAAGGCTGCCAGATTCTTCGAAGAAGCTGACACCCCTAAAATATCTTAATTTAAAATGGTACCTAGAGCTCATCATCAATTCAGAGTTACACATTCTGGAAAACATGACAAAGCTCAGGTATTTGAATCTTAACTACTGCAGGAAAATGGAAGGGTAGCGCCTCCCAGAAGTGGGTTCCTTAACAGAGTTCTATTTAACAGGGACCAGCTTTAAGGAACTGCCAGGTAACATCTTTCAACAAACCAAGTTAACCAAGTTGGAGATAGGGAGTAACTTCTTGAAAAAATTGCCATCCTCTCTTGAGAATTTGTCCTCCTTAACCACATTTAAAATTGATTGGTGTATGAAGTTGGAATCTTTTCCGGATTCTGTGGAGCATCTTAATTTATTAAGAGATATAACTATAGAGGGTTCAGGATTGAAGTGTTTACTAAAATCACTAATCCATCTTCAAAGTCTGATAGTACAGTGGACCCCAATCAGTGAGGTAAGTTTTGGGTCAGGGTACATGCTCAAGAAGATATATCTGTATGAAACGAAAGTGTCCAAGATTTCAATATGCAGAGATTGTTGTCCCTTCCTCGAGACTCTTAATCTTGAAGAGAATAAGGATTTAAGGGAGTTGGAAACCCTGCCACCAACATTGAAGACCATAAATGTTAGATATTGTAATGTCCTCAAGGACATCAGAGGTGTCCGTGGCTTGAAAAACCTTCAGAATCTGCAGATATACAACTGTGAAGACTTAGATAGCCTTCCGTGTTTTGCAGAATTAACATCTTTAGAAAAAATTGAGTTGAAAGGTAGCAGGAAAGTCAATAAAATAGAAGGCCTACAAGAGTTGAGATCGTTGCGGAAGTTGAGAATAGAGCCAGATGTGCTTCCAAGTTTTGCAGAGTTTACTTCTCTAAAAGAATTCAAATTGCAAAAGTGCAACAAATTGGAGAAGATACAAAGTTTAGAACATTTGAAATCGCTGGAGAAGCTCACTATAAGTGAATGCACAGAATTAGACAGGCTACCATGTTTTGCAGAGTTTACTTCTCTAAAACAATTTGAATTGCGAAGGTGCAACAAATTGGAGAAGATACAAAGTTTAGAACATTTGAAATCGCTGGAGAAGCTCACTATAAGTGAATGCAGAGAATTAGACGAGCTTCCATGTTTTGCAAAGTTTACTTCTCTAAAACAATTTGAATTACGAAGTTGCTACAAATTGGAGAAGATACAAAGTTTAGAACATTTGAAATCACTGAAGATGGTCATTATAAGTAACTGTCTAAAATTAGAGGGGCTTCTGGGTCTCACAGAATTAATTTCTCTCAAGAATTTTAATTTGGATTGGTGCCCCAAATTGAAGAAGATGGAAGGTTTAGAAAGTATGACATCACTGGAGAAGCTCAGGATATATGGCTATTTAGAATTAGAGGAGCTTCTGAGGCTTGCAGAATTAACTTCTCTTAAGGAATTTGAATTGCAAAGGTGCCACAAATTGAAGAAAATAGAAGGTTTAGGTAACCTAAGATTATTGAAGGACCTCAATATAAGTGACTGTTCAGAGTTGGAGGCGCTTCCAAGTCTTGAAGAAACCATTTCTCTAAAATAGTTTCAATTGCAAGAATGACACGAGTTGAAGAAGATAGAAGGTTTAGGAAACATATCATTGGAGAAGCTCAAGATATATAACTGTGCAGAATTAGACAGACTTACGAGTCTTGCAGAATTAACTTATCTTGAAAATTTTGAATTGCAAAGGTGCCACAAATTGAAGAAAGTAGAAGGTTTAGAAAACCTAAGATCATTGATGGAGCTCAATATAAGTTACTGTTCAGAACTAGAGGGGCTTCCGAGTCTTGCAGAATTAACTTCCCTTGAAAAATTTAAATTGGAAATGTGCAACAAATTGAAGAAAATAGAAAGTTTAGAAAACTTAAGATCATTGAAGGAGTTCAATATAAGTTACTGTTCAGAATTAGAAGGGCTTCTGAGTCTTGCAGAATTAACTTCCCTTGAAAAATTTAAGTTGGAAATGTGCGACAAATTGAAGAAAATAGAAAGTTTAGAAAACTTAAGATCATTGAAGGAGTTCAATATAAGTTACTGTTCAGAATTAGAGGGGCTTCTGAGTCTTGCAGAATTAACTTCCCTTGAAAAATTTAAGTTGGAAATGTGCGATAAATTGAAGAAAATAGAAAGTTTAGAAAACTTAAGATCATTGAAGGAGTTCAATATAAGTTACTGTTCAGAATTAGAGGGGCTTCTGAGTCTTGCAGATTTAACTTCTCTTATAAAATTTGAATTGCAAAGGTGCCGCAAATTAAGTTACTGTTCAGAATTAGAGGGGCTTCTGAGTCTTGCAGATTTAACTTCTCTTATAAAATTTGAATTGCAAAGGTGCCGCAAATTGAAGAAAATAGAAGGCTTAGAAAACCTAAGATCATTGAAGGAGCTCACTATAAGTGTCTGTACAGAGTTGGAATTGCTTCCAAGTTTAGAAAACATAAGATCACTGGAGAAGCTCAGAATAATTGACTGCTCAGAATTAGAGAGGCTTCCCAATCTTGCAGAATTAACTTCTCTTAAAGAGTTTAACTTGCAAATGCGCCACAAATTGAAAAAAATAGAAGGTTTAGAAAACCTAACATCATTGAAGAAGCTCAATATAAATGACTGTCCAGAGTTGGAGGTGCTTCCAAGTTTTCATGAAATCATTTCTCTAGAAAACTTTCAATTGGAAAAATTCCATAAGTTGGAGAAGATAGAAGGCTTTGAAAACATAAGATCACTGGAGGAGCTCAGAATAGAGAACTGTTCAGAATTAGAGGGGCTTCCGAGTCTTGCAGAATTGACTTCTCTGACAAAATTGCAAATGTGCCACAAATTGGAAAAAATAGAAGGTTTAGAAAACCTAAGATTATTGGAGGAGCTCACTATAAGTGATTGTCCAGAGTTGAAGGCGCTTCCAAGTCTTCAAGAAACCACTTTTCTGAAAAACTTACAATTGCAAAAATGCCGTATGTTGGAGAAGATAGAAGTTTTAGAAAACATAATATCATTGGAGAAGCTCATGATATATGACCGTCCAGAATTAGACAGGCTTACGAGTCTTGCAAAATTAACTTCTCTTACAGAATTTGATTTGGGAATGTGTCACAAATTGAAGCAAATAGAAGGTTTAGAAAACATAAGATCACTGGAAGACTTTAAGATAAGTGACTATCCAGAGTTGGAGGCACTTCTAAGTCTTCCAAAACTCACTTCTCTAAAGAGATTTCAATTGTTAGAATGTCACAAATTGGAGAAGATAAAAGGTTTAGAAAACATAAGATCAGTTGAAGAGCTCATTGTATATGACTATTCAGAATTAGATGGGCTTCCAGGTCTTGCAGAGTTAACTTCTCTTAAAGAATTTGACTTGCGAATGTGTCCCAAATTGAAGAAGATGGAAGGTTTAGAAAACATAAAGTCATTGTAGAAGCTCAGGGTACATGACTGTTCAGAATTAGATGGGCTTCCATGTCTTGCAGAGTTAACTTCTCTTAAAGAATTTGACTTGCGAATGTGCCCCAAATTGAAGAAGATGGAATTTTTAGAAAACATAAAGTCACTGATGGAGCTCAAGATAAGTGACTGTCCAGAGTTGGAGGCGCTTCCAAGTCTTCTAGAATTAACTTCTCTTCAAAAACTTGATTTGAAAAACTGCCACAAATTGGAGAAGATAGAAGGTTTAGAACAATTGAGATTATTGAAGGAGCTGGAATTGCATAACCACTGGAATGTGCCGTTTATAGTCAGCTTAAAGCAGTTTGAGAGATTGGAGTCACTGGTAGTCGTAACAAACCACATATCAGCTGTTGAACCTATTGGAATACTGTTTATTTGCCTACATAGTTGAGGTAGGCGAAAGATTAATAATAGAACTCTCCATCGTATCTTGTAGATTTCGCTGGAAACTTCTAGCTTCTAGATACTTCCTCCACCGACCTCCAGCTCTCTGTGTATTGCGTTCATCTTCTAGAAATCTCTGAAAGATCTATAAATATAGCATTCTCTCCAATCCAGTTAGCAATGTAAGAAGATAACAGCATACTACTGTATAAATATGCAGTGAATATATTTTCTTCTGTTCCATTTTTTAGTGTGTAAGTTTGCTCTGCTTTTTTCTTCTGTGCAACTGTATGTCTTCATTGCTCTGTTATTTGATTTAGTTTATCATGGTATCAGAGCATAATGTTAAATCTTGGGCAGTGGTGTGGAAATTCTATAGCATGAAATCTTGTTTGTGCAGGTTGTAACTCAGCTGTGAGCAGCTCCAACATCTCTGTGGCAAGTGAAACAATACTGCAGCAAAGGAAAGAGTGTCTACACAGAAAATTGGTGAGAAATTTTCAATTTGGCTGTTAAAAATTTTGAAGTCTCTTTCATTCTCATCCAAAAAGGAGGGAATTTTACATAATGGATTCTTTTGGTATTCCATTGCCCACAGTTAAATTAAATGGAAAGAATTACTATGATTGGGTGTCTTGTTTGGAGATTTTTCTAACACTTAGAAATTGCTATGAAATTGCTAATGGTAGTAAACAAAGACCAACAAGTGCTGGAAAAGAGCAAGAAGATTGGGATAAAAGGGATAAACAGGCAGCAGCATGGATCAAATTTACTCTTTCAGATGAAGTGCTTCCAGAATTTTGCAATGAGAGAAGTGGAGTCAAAGTATGGGGTATTTTGAAAAATACATATGAAAATTCAGGTGATGTATGGATTCTAACTCTTACCACAGAATTGTACAACATGAAATTATCAAATTCACAAGAGCTAGTTCTTCATTTGAGTAAATTAAAGGAAAAGAAAAATGAGCTTGCATCTCTTGGAAAGAATGTAGATGATAAAGATTTTGTGCAAATAATATTACAAAGTCTTCCAGGATCTTATCAATCATTTATAAGAGGACTAGATACTGCAGATAAATTAACAAGTATTAAATCTGAAGAGTTATGTGCTAAGCTAGTGCAAGAAGAAAAGCGTCAAATTAAGGAAAGAGAATCATTTAGTGATGAATCTCAAGCATTTATAATGAAAGGAAAACAATGTTACAAAAAGTCACAAGATAATCAATCCAAAGAGAGGAATTGGAAGTATGAAAATAAAAATGTTTCATCTATAGATTTTAATAAAAGTAAATGGAAATGTAATTATTGTGGCAAGATGGGTCACAAAGCAAATGAATGTTACAAAAAGAATAGAGATACAGAGAAGAAGACAAATAAGTCTACAAAATTTGTTGATTCTAAAAGAAATTCTTTTTGTGTTGCACTTAAAGAAAACAATTCTTTTAAGGATGAATGGGTTATTGATTCTACTGCTACACAACATATGTCTCACAATAAGGAACAATTTGAATCAATAAGTGAAGGAAATATAGAAAAGATATATTTGGGAAATAATAGTGCTAAGTTAGAAGTTAAAGGGACTGGAAATGTTAAAGTTGATAATGGCGTGTTCAAAAATCTGAAGCTAGTTCCTGAATTAAAAACAAATCTACTTTCTGTATCTCAGATTGAAAATCAAGGGTATAAAATAGAGTCCTACAACAACAAATGTTTAATCAAGGATGTGAGTAATAATTACAAAGTGATTGCAATTGGTACAATGGAAAATGGGTTATATAAATTCAAAGAATTCACTTCTAAATGTGGAGATGAGAATATGTGTGCTATTGCCAAATATGATGATGTGAGTAGGTTATGGCATGAGCGTATGGGACATATCAACTATCAAAGTCTCAAGCTTATGGAGAAACTATATATGGTGCATGGGCTTCCACAAATCTCATCAAGTCACAAGGTGTGTGAAGGATGTGTTATGGGAAAACAACATGTGGAAAGCTTCCCACAAGGTAAATCATGGAGAGCAAAAACTCCTCTACATTTGGTTCATAGTGATGTAATGGGTCCTTTTAGAACACCATCACTTGCAGGATCAAGGTATGCAGTCACCTTTATTGATCATTATACTAGAAGAATTTGGGTATATTTTCTAAAAAGGAAGGATGAAGTGTTTGATAAGTTTAAAGAGTTCAAGGCATTAATTGAAAATCAAAGTGGAAGATCTCTAAAGATAATAAGAACAGATAGAGGAATGGAATATATGAACAAAGATTTCTTAGATTTTTGTAAACAACATGGTATTAAAAAGGAATCAATTGTCTCCTACTCACCCCAACAAAATGGGTTTGCTGAAAGAAAAAATAGAACTATAATAGAAATGGCTAGATGCATGCTTCACTCTAGAAATATAGATGTTAAATTTTGGGTTGAAGCAATTTGTAATGCAATCTATATTTTGAATAGAACACCAACTAAGGCAGTCTTGAACATAACACCAGAAGAGGCATGGAGTGGTAGAAAGCCTATAGTATCTTATTTTAGAGTCTTTGGTTGTAATGCATATGCCCACATTCTTGATGAAAGAAGGAATAAACTTGAAAAGAAAAGTGAGAAGTGCATAATGGTTGGGTATAGTGAGGAAACAAAAAGCTATAGGTTATATAATCCTAAAAAAATGAAATTCATATTAAAAGGAATGCATGGTTTGATGAAGATATTGAGAGTGAAAATTCTCCTACATTATCTTACTTTCCAATCTTGATTGATGAAGATAAGTCTACTAATGATCCAAATGAAGGTGTGCAATCTTCTATAGGAGGAGAAGGAACACAAGTTGAAGCATCAAGTGAAAGTGATGATGAAGACACACAGAAGACTAGAAGCATCCAAGAAGTTTACCAAGAAGGCCCTAAAAATATGTTTGCTAACTATGCTCTCATGACTAGGGTGATGCAGGTGGATACTCCAAGTACATATGAGGAAGCAAAAGGAAAAGAAGAACGGGAGGTAGCAATGCAAGATGAATACGATTCCTTGATGAAAAATGGAACTTGGGAATTGACAACTCTTCCAAAAGGAAAAAATGTGGTTGGTTGCAAGTGGACCTATCGAACGAAGTTCACATCAAATGGAGCTATTGAAAAACAAAAAGCGAGGCTAGTGGCTAAAGGTTTCTCACAAAAAGAATGTATTGATTATACTAAAACCTTTGCTCCAGTTGCTAAAATGAGTTCAATTTGTACAATAGTTGCTCTAGCTACAAATTTTGGTTGGAAAAGCTCTCAAATGGATGTAAAATGTGCATTTCTACATGGTGATCTAAAAGAATAAATTTACATGCAACAACCACTAGGATTTGTTAAAAGTGGTGAATAACATCTAGTGTGTAGATTAAAAAAATCACTATATGGTCTTAAACAAGCTCCAAGGGCATGGTACTCTAAAATAAATGAATACTTTCTCGATGCAAAATTTAAAAGAAGTAAAGCTGATCCAGATGTGTATGTAAAGCATCTTGATGGTCAAATTGTTATTATTGTGCTATATGTAGATGATTTGATCATTACAGGAGATCACATAGAATGTATTGAAAGTACCAAGGAACAACTTAAACAATCTTTTGAAATCACTAATCTAGGATTAATGCACTATTTCTTAGGCATGCAAGTATGGCAAGAAGAAGAAAGGATCATGCTTTCTCAAACAAAGTATGCTCTTGATGTATTGAAAAAATTTAATATGAGTGATTGTAAACCATCTAATACACCATGTGAAATGGGATTAAAACTGAGTGCTAATTCTACACAGAAGAAGGTGGATGGAAAATTATATAGACAACTTGTTGGGAGCCTTTTGTATCTTACTATAACTAGACCAGATATTGCATATGTAGTTGGTATTGTATCTAGGTACATGACAGATCCACACATTGAACATTGGAAAGCAACTAAAAGAATATTAAAATACATTAAGGGTACTTATCAACTTGGCATTGAATATATATATGGAGGAGAGCCTACTCTAGTTGGGTACATAGATTCTGATTATGCAGGTGATATTGATGATAGAAAATCAACCTCAGGATACATCTTTCATCTTGGATCGGGACCAATTTCTTGGAGTAGCAAGAAGCAATCAACAGTGTCACTATCATCTACAGAGGCTGAATATATTGGTTCATCAAAGACATCTCAAGAAGCATTATGGCTTAGAAGATTACTTGAAGACACATGCCATCCACGAGAATCTCCTACTATAATATTTTGTGGTAATCAAAGCAGTATCAAGCTAGCGAAAAATCTTGTATATCATGCTAGATCTAAGCATATAGAAGTACATCACCATTTTGTCTGTGACTTGATTGAATGTCAAGTAATAGAGCTACAATTCTATGGAACAAAAGATCAAATTGCTGATATATTTACAAAAGCATTGTCTATTGTAAAATTTGTAAAACTTAGAAACTTGTTACAGCTCAAGATAGTTCCTCTTCTCTCCAAATAAACATTATGGGGGGGTGTTGGAATACTGTTTATTTGCCTACATAGCTGAGGTAGGTGAAATATTAATAATAGAACTCTCCATCGTATCTTGTAGATTTCGCTAGAAACTTCTGGCTTCTAGATACTTCCTCCACTGACCTCCAGCTCTCTATGTATTGCTTTCATCTTCTAGAAATCTCTGAAAGATTTATAAATATAGCATTCTCTCCAGTCTAGTTAGCAATGTAAGAATATAACAACATATTGCTATATAAATATGCAGTGAATATATTTTCTTCTATTCCATTTTTTAGTGTGTAAATTTGCTCTATTTTTTTTCTTTTGTGCAACTGTATGTCTTCATTGCTCTGTTATTTGATTTAGTTTATTAGAACCATTCGTCAATAGCATACAAGTAATTGAAAATAGTTGAATTATAAATAAGAAACTTCATTTATTATTATGAGTGAATTGATTTTTCGCTGGCTTTGCCTTTTGCAAACAATGTGTAGAAATGACCAGAGAAAGTGATGATATGCACCAAGGCATCATGTGATGTGGACTTGCTAAAAAACTTCTTTGAAGGGTTGCCAAGTTTCTTTGTTCTTGACTACTCTCATGTGGTCGAAATTGACTACTAAGGAAGAAAGCGCTTAGAATTGAGGAGGCCGACCAGTTCGGCGAATGCCAATTCCATTCTGATATGTTTGACTATAGATTGTGTTTATCCAGACTTATGCTTCTATACAATTTTGGGATCACCTTATGCTTATTTTAATACCGAATTGGGTGTAGGAATTAGGTAGCATGACCCCATATAAACTGCAGTGCACCTGGTAAAATTTTTAACGTGACTAGCGGCGTTGGCTCGACATGCCCTCTGGTACCACAGGAGTGGGGGAGACTAGACCTCATGACCAACCTCCTGCAATAGGAAATATTTAGCCAACTGAGCTAGGGCCCCAACCCTAAAAATTAAGAAATTTAAAAAACCATTGATGTGTTAAATTTTTTTTTCAAAAGTCATGCATGCAAATCTGTGTAGGGGTTGTATGGGCCCTTGCACAATTTTTTTTCACCTCAGAACCTCCTCACAATCAAATTGGACAAATTTACAGTAAAAAATCATGGAATTGACCTCCTAAATGTAACTATGAGATATGCATTGTGCCAAAATGTACAAAAAAAGTAGCTACCCTCCAAATTAAAAAAAAACAAATCACTTCAAAGCCTTAGAGATGTAACGTTAGCAATCCAAATCAAGCCAAAAAAAGAAAGCCAAATCTGACTTTCTTGATAGCTTTGAATCCAATGGTGAGGCCCTTTTCATGCCAAAATGCACCAAAAAAATACCTACCTCCATAATTAGCAAAAAAATGAAAAGGGGATTCAAATCTAAAGTCTGTAACCCTTGTTGAAGAAAAAATCCTCATAAATGAAAAAAGGCTTTGATGAATTTGTGCTCTAATACCATTTTATAATTGTGAAAAACACAAGCCACATGATCAAATAATGAACAAAGACACCTTCTATGCAAGAGATCTGCAAATAATATATATGTAGTATTCCTCAACAAGAAAAACTATAGAAAGCAAGAGGCTATCAAAAGATAACAAAGATCAAGAGATAATACAATGAGGGTTGAGTGCTTATAATAAAAAAACCCTAAATGAGAAATGGATCATATCATGACAAGTGTCAACATCACATGAGATGAGACAAAATGGTCTAATACTAGCTTAACTAATAAAAGCATAAAAAACACTCCTAAGTTTAGCTTAAGTGCATGAGAATAAATTAGACTAATAATTATTTAATTATTAGCTAATGCATGATTACTCTATTACTATTCCTATCATATTTTGGTATTTGGTTATATTCTCCTTCTTCTGATAGATATTTAGCTTTTATTAGGATTTTTAATATTACCCATTTGGTCAATTGGTCTTTGTGCGTGTTGCACCAACTTGCAACATTGCAGATGAGTGTATGCTTTAGTATATCAAGTCTCAACTCTTCCTTATTGAAAATTTATTCTATCTATATGTACTAAATGATAGTAGATTTCCTACTCTTGAGTACTTGGGAATTTTGATATGTGAAATTCTATGTGAGATGTGATTTATCTATCGAGATGTTCTAGAGTGCTTATCTCTAATATACTCCAAGTTACTACAAAGAATTTGTAGTAGGTTATTTGAATTTGTGATAGAATGTGAAGTGTTATCTTGTGTCTACATAATCATGAATACTCTATAGAAGTTGATAATCCTCCAAGAACAAATTTTTAGTTCTTCTTGCATCCACAAATTTAATACTTCTTTGTTATCTATTATATAAGAACAATTACTTTCTATTTCAACTTCCCCTTCTAAATTTGGTTCCTCAGAGGTGCCATGTAGTGGTAATCATGATATTGTGTAGATATTTTTACTTTTAGAGTCATAGTATTTTTTTGTGTTTATTTCCTTTATGTATGATTCATTGGGGGTTTTTCCTAGTGGAATATGGATGATTATGGTTTCATCAACAAATGATATTTCTTCCTTCCTTGAGTCTACAATGTCAGTTTTATTGAAAAACCACCTTATTCCTAGTAATTTATCTAATGAATAAAATATTTTTTTAATGTCAACTACCTCAGAGTCTACAATTTGTTTTTCTATTTTAACACTTCTACTTGTTTCCAAGTTCCTAGGGTTTTCATTCCTATGCCATCTTCTAGGATAATATTGTAGGGTGTTTGTTCAAGTGTAGTTTTACCTATTTACTCCCATACCCTTTTATGTGTGGTATTTCATTCTTAGAATAGGTCTAGACTTTTCCATAATTAAATATGTCATGCTTTGTGCTTCCACAAAACCCACATGGCTTCTTCCTACCACCTTATTACGAACTGTTCTTGTTTACCACAACTATTTAGCTAGTGGAATCTATTCACCTTCTTTTTCCTCTACCTCATATTCTTTATCCTTTGAATTGGCCTTTTATCATTATATGGTTTTTGATTCCATTGGTTTTGTAGGATGTTTATATTTCTCTATTTTTTCCATTTTGGTACTTTATACCCATGGTCCTGTGAATAAAGTTGTCTTTCTACTCAACCTTTGACATATGCGAAACTTTATTGGTAATTATGGTTTGATACATTTGGATCTTCTCTTAAAAATAGAATAATTATGATGGACATTCTTCTGTTTTAAGGTTGTCCCATTTTGTAAGTTACACAATATACTAGCTTCATCTTTTTAGGTAGTGCCCTTAAATCTACCCTTATTGTGTTGGCTTTATTTTTTTCTATTTCCTTTAGGAATTAATTTCTTAAGTGACATTCATGCAATATGTACATCGGATATGAGGCCTTTGTGCAAACATCTCTTTTTATACCATAATATCACGTCTAACTCTTAGTTGTTTAACTTCTAGTTGTAACTTTTCCATGGATTCTTTTCTTTGTCTTTCTCTAGTTTTTGCCAAGATTGGTTTTCAATCCAACAAGCTAAAGTGACTAGTTTAAAATATGTATTAAAGCTTCCTTCAACTAAATATATTCTAATCTTTGGTGCTACTTTGGATATTAACCACTCTTCTTTTTTAAATCAATGGCACCTCCAATCTACTAGTTACTTCCTTAAATCTCTTATAGAACTTGATGAGGGCTCAGCCCGAGACACAAAAACTAACCCACAAACAAGAGAATAATTTTATTATTCAGAAAATGGATCTTCTTACATGCAGAGGATCTCAAATCCCCAAGTTCTACAACACATGCAAGCTACAGAAAGCCACAGAATAACCCTTTCGCTATATGCGAGCTTGTTCCCCAAAAAGTTACCCAAAAATACTAGAAACCCACCCATAAATAGAGCTCCTCTTTAGTTTGGAGTCAAAACAAAATTAAAATTTGAGTTTAGGCAGTTTGGCACAAAAAAATTACAACTTGAAGTTCAAATTTCAAAAGAACATTTGCAATTGTATCTTGTAGAAAGTGCCCCAACTTACCAGGGCCATAACTTTTGATCTGGGGCTCTGATTCGTGAATTGTTTGAACCATTGGAAAGGTCTCGAAGTCAAGAATGTGCTCAAAAATAGCTATGCCGATTTCAAAGAGTTTCAGGGCCATTCCGGAAGCTCTAAGTGCCTCAAATCCAACTCGGAAGATTTTCAGGTGCAAATCTAGGAAACTAAAATTGCAATATCTTTCAACCCAGAAATAGAAAATAAAAACCATAAATTGGGAATTTCATTATGATGAAAAGGGTATCCAAAAAATATAAAAATATCTGAAAAATGATAAACTTGAAATTTAACTATTTTTGGATGATGCAAGATTGCCCTTACACCACTGGATACTCCTGCATCAGACACCCACGGTAATTTGAGAAGTGACCCCGTCACGTCTTAAATGGTTGAAGAAAAACCAACTGGTCAACCGCTGCCTTAGATAGCCAAAATGAATCTTCCATAGGCCTTCCTCTCCATTTCACCAGATATTCTTCATACTGCCTGTTTCTGGTACTCCTTCCCACATGACTATCCAAGACTTCCTATATCGCATCCTTTTCTGAAGTAGATGCTGGAATCCCACACTATTCCATTGTTGGTACTTCCTCTGCACCACCTTCATGATACTCTGTCAAATCTGAAATGTTGAACAAAGGAGAAATGTTAAATCCATCTGGCAACTCTACGTCATATGCATTCCCTGAATCATGCTTCTTTAAAATTTTACAGGGACCGAACTTCTTCATCTTCAATTTGTTATGTGTTCCCACTGGAAACCTTTCTGTCCTCAAGTGGACCAACACTTCATCACCAATTTGAAACTCCTTATACCTCCGCTTCTGATCTGCCTTAGCCTTCTACTACATATTCATCTTGTTAATATGTTCTCTTACCTTCTAATGTATATCCTTGATGTGTTCTACAAAATCTTCAGCTTTAGCACTTATTTTCTTCTCATGATCCATCTTCCTCAATTCCGGAGCTGTTCTGGGGCTACCTCCATACACAATCTGGAATGGTGATTTACCAGTGCTTTTGTTAACAGAATTGTTGTAAGAGAATTCTGCCTAGGGTAAGATCAAGTCCCATCCCTTGGGTTTATCTCCTACCAAACATCTCAGTAGGTTACCCAGACTCCTGTTAACAACCTCTGTCTGCCCATCTGTTTGTGGATGGTGTGTAAAACTGAACTTCAGCTTTGTCTTCAGCTTCTTCCACAAGGTCCTCCAAAAGTACCCCACAAATTTGGTGTCACAATCTGAAACAATACTCTTTGGCAGACCATGTAGCCTCACCACCTCTTTGAAGAACAAGTCAGCAATGTGGACTGCATCATGGGTTTTTGACATGGAATGAAATGCTTCATTTTGAAAACCTATCAACCATCAAAAAGATCAATCATTCCTCTCATTGTGTCCTTGGCAAACCAAGAACAAAGTCCATACTTATATCCTCCCATGGCCTCTCTGGTACAGGTAAGGGCTGATATAAGCCTGTATTCTGGCTCACTCCTTTAGCCATCTGACATACCCTGCAGCTTTGTACAAACTTCTTCACATCCTATGACAACTGAGGCCAATAATAATGCTCACTGATAATGGCAATGGTCTTATCCCGACCAAAATGTCCCGCCATTCCTCCACTATGCTTCTCCTTTATCAGGTTCTCCCTCATGGAACTCCTCGGGATACACAATTGACTTCCCTTAAATAACATGCTATCCTGGATTATGAAATCTAGCCACCTTGTCCTGTCCACTATAACAGGTTCCTTGCAAGCTTTCCAAGCCTCTGCAAAATCAGGATCTTCTGCATACAGTGTCTTGAGTTCATTGAACCCAACCACTTCAATCTGCATCTTTGTCATCAATGTATGCCTCCTACTTAAGGCATCACAACCTATTTGAACTCCTATGTTTCAAATAACTCGCAAAAACTCTACCCATTTCATATGCCTCTGATTTAATTTTTTCTGACTATTTAGGTATTGCAAGGCCTAATGATCAGATATAAAACAAATTCATTTGGCAACAAATAATGTCTCCATTTTTTTAATGCTTGAACTATTGCATAAAATTCCTGATCATATACAAAATACTTTCTCTTGGCATCATTTAACTTTTCACTGAAATAGGCAATGGGCTTACCTTCTTAGCTCAACATTGCTCCAATGGCACAACCACTAGCATCACAATCCACCTAAAACACCTTGTTGAAATTTGGGAGAGCTAGAATAGGTTGCTCTATCACCTTCTGCTTCAACAGTTCAAAACTTTTTGCTGCTCCAGTCCTCCACTTGAATTCTTTTCTATCCCCTCTCATTGTTTCAGTCAGGGGTCCACAAATACTACTAAAATTTCTAATGAACTTTCTATAAAAACTAGCCAAACCATGGAAATATCTCACCTCGGTAGCAGTTCTTGGGGTAGGCCATTCCATAATAGCCTTCACCTTCTCTAGGTCCATCTTGAGACCTTCTGTTGAGACAACAAACCCAAGTACACTAGCTCCTCTTTCACAAAACTACACTTCTTTAGATTAATCAACAATTTCTCTTCTCTTAACTTCTCAAAGGCTCTTCGAATATGCATCAGATGCTCATACAACATCTTACTGAAAATCAAAATATCATCTAAATACACAATAACAAAACTTCCGAGAAATTCTTTTAGTACCTCGTTCATAAGCCACATGAATTTGCTCGGTGCATTGGTTAGTCCAAAAGGCATGACTAACCACTCATACATGCCCTCTTTGGTCTTGAAGGCAGTCTTCCATTCGTCTCCCTCTCGAATCTGGATCTGGTGATATCCACTCTTCAGATCAATCTTTGTGAAGTACTGAGTTCCACTCAAACAGTCCATTAGGTCATCCATCCTTGGCAAGGGAAATATGTACTTGATTGTTATCTATTTTATGGCTCAAAAATCTATACACATGCTCCACTCCCCATCCTTCTTTGGTGCTAGTACTGCAGGTACTACACATGGACTCAAACTCTCCCATATCAAACCCTTTCTCAACAACTCTTGAACTTGTCTGTTCAACTCCTCATTTTCTGCTGGAGTCATTCTATGAGCTGCCATATTGGGCAAACTGGCTCCAGGAATCAATTCAATCTGATGACTGATCTTTGTTATTGGCGGTAAACCCTCAGGTACATTATCAGAAACAATATCCTGAAACTCATCCAACATCCCAAAAACTTCTTCTGGAACCTTCTCACTATCCTTATTACTCACTCTAGGAATCAATGCATAACACACACGCTCATGCTTCATACCTTCTAAAAACTTTCTTCCATCTACATAACAAATTCTAGCACTACTGCATACCTTTTCTTCAGTCTCCTTTAGGGGTTTCAACTTGTGACGCACCCCATCCTTTGTCAAGGAATAAGTATTTGCGTGGCCGTCATGTATAGCTCGCCTATCGAACTGCCACAACCTCCTCAACAACATGTGGCATGCATCCATGGGGATGATATCACAAAGTACCTCATGATGGTAGCTCCCGATCTTGAACTTTACTAGGCACTGCTCATTGACCAAAACTTTGTGGTATTTCTGCAACCAGGCAATCCGATATGCATGTGGGTGCCTTTACTTCTTCAGTTTCAACTTTGTGACCATCTCCTCTGACACTAGATTATCAGTGCTCCCACTGTCAATAATGACATGACAACATTTTCTTTCACACTTACACCTTGTGTGAAACAGATTCGTCCTCTGTTCTGGTTCCTTTTCTTCAGTCACTAGGGCTCTCCTAATCACTAGGGTTTCTCCCCTTTCAACATCATCTGAATGTTCAGATTGGGCCTCCTCATCTGCATGTGCAACCTTTCCACGACCTTCTAGCCTTTTGTCTGCCCTTCCTTGGTGTTGTGGACATTCATAGGCTCGATGCCCTTCTTCACCACATTGGAAACACGTTCCTCTGAAACCAACTCTTCCAAATCCTTGTCCATATCTCACTCATCCTCTACCTCTTTGATCACCACTATTTTGATCATGAGGGCAGTAGAAGTTATCATTCCTTTGGCTTCGGCTGGTACCGACATCTTCACTTTTCTTTTCATCATCATTTCGGCTTCTTGAAGGTCTACCATTGCCCCTTCTGCTTTGACCTCCTCGTGCTTTTTGCTTACCATCAAACCTTTTGTTCAGCTTCTCTTCCACCTTTAGAGCAAACTGATACACATCCTCAATGGTGGTCATTCTGACTAGGCTTAACTCCTCCTAAATGCTCGGTCGTAACCCATTAAGATATGGGGCTACCTTCTCATTATTGGCCTCTGTGTGAACCATTCTGATAATTATCTTGTGAAAATCTTCAGTATATTCTTTCACAGATCTGCTTCCTTGCTTCAACCTTTGCAATTTCTTCAATAGATCTAACTCGTAGTCCACTGGTATGAACTGCTTCTTCAGTTTCTCTACCATGCGATCCCATCTGGTGATGTTGAATTTTCCTCTTCGATTTCTTTCCAACTGGACCTCTTTCCACCAAATACTGGAATGGCCCTTCAGCTTCATTTTTGCAAACTTAACCCGATCTGGGTCCTCTATTTCCTCATACTTAAAATATTCTTTTAGCTGGTTGATCCAATCGATCAACTCTTCTGGGTTCAAACTTCCAGAATAACTGAGGACTTCTGCTCTGGTCTTTTCTCGATCTTTGAAATGGCCCTTATTAGCCACATTTAGTCTTGATCAATTGCTTCTTCTTCCTCTCCTTCACCCTCATTTTCTTCCCTCAGGTTTAACCCTCTTCTCAATTGCTCTTGTAATGCATCAACCTGTCTTCGGAGGGTTGCCAGTGCATCCCTTCCACTAGCATCTCTGCCGCCTCAACCACCTCTGGCACCACCATGCCTACCAGGCATCACTCTTGGAGGCATCTTTCTTGACCTTGACCCACAACCATGGTCCTGGTGCGAACTGCCTCACGATTGGCGATCTGTCCACACGCTCATGAAAAAACCTCGCTCTGATACCACTTGATGAGGGCTCAACCTAAGAAATAGAAACTAACCCTCAAACAAGAGAATAATTTTATTATTCAGAAAATGGATCTTCTTACATGCAAAAGATCTCAATTCCCCAAGTTCTACAACACATGCAAGCTATAGAAAGCTACAGAATAACTCTTTCGCGATATGCGAGCTTGTTTCCAAAAAAGATACCCAAAAATACTAGAAACACACCCATAAATAGAGCTCCTCTTTAGTTTAGAGTCAAAACAACATTAAAATTTTAGTTTAGGTGGTTTGGCACCAAAAAATTACAATTTGAAATTCAAATTTCAAAAGAACATTTGCAATTGTATCTTCTAGAAAGTGTGCCAACTTCCCGGGGCCATAACTTTTGATCTGGGGCTCCCATTCACGAACCGTTTGAAGCGTTGGAAAGGTCTCAAAGTCAAGAACATGATTAAAAATTGGCTATGCTGATTTTGGCAAGTATCAGGCCCATTCTAGAAGCTCTAAGTGCCTCAAATCCAACTCGGAAGATTTTCAGGTGCAAATCTAGGAAACTAAAACTGCAATATCTTTCAACCCATGAATAGAAAATAAAAACCATAAATAGAGAATTTCATTATGATGAAAAGGGTATCCAAAAAATGTAAAAATATCTAAAAAATTATAAATTTGAAATTTAACTATTTTTGGGTGATGTAAGATTGCCCTTACACCACTAGATGCTCCTGCATCAGACACCCAGGGTAATTTGAGAAGTGACCCCGTCACATCTCAAATAGTTGAGGAAAACCCAACCGGTCAACTGCTGCCTTAGATAGCCAAGATGAATCTTCTACAAGCCTTCCTCTCCATTTCACCAAATATTCTTCATACTGCCTGTTTCTGGTACTCCTTCCCACATGACTATACAAGATTTTCTCAATCTCGTCATTTTCTGAAGTAGATGCTGGAATCCCACACTGTTCCATCGTTGGTACTTCCTCTGCGCCACCTTCATGATACTCTATCAAATCTGAAATGTTGAACATAGGAGAAATGTTGAATCCATCCAGCAACTCTACCTCATATGCATTCCCAGAATCATGCTTCTTTAAAATTTTACAGGGACCAAACTTCTTCATCTTCAATTTGTTATATGTTCCCACTGGAAACCTTTATGTCCTCAACTGGACCATCACTTCATCACCAATTTGAAACTCCTTATACCTCCACTTCTGATCTGCCTTAGCCTTATACTGCATATTCATCTTGTTAATATGTTCTCTTACCTTCTCATGTATATCCTTGATGTGTTCTACAAAATCTTCGGCTTCAGTACATATTTTCTTCTCGTGGTCCATCTTCCTCAATTCTGGAGCTATTCTAGGGCTACCTCCATACACAATCTAGAATGGTAATCTACCAGTGCTTCTATTGACATAATTTTTGTAAGAGAATTCTGCCTAGGGTAAGATCAAGTCCCATCCCTTGGGTTTATCTCCTACCAAACATCTCAGTAGGTTACCCAAACTCCTGTTAACAACCTCTGTCTGCCCATTTGTTTGTGGATGGTGTGCAGAAATGAACTTCAGCTCTGTCTTTAGCTTCTTCCACAAGGTCCTCAGAAAGTACCCCACAAATTTGGTGTCACGATCTGAAACAATACTCTTTGGCAGACCATGTAGCCTCACCACCTCTTTGAAGAACAAGTCAGCAATGTGGACTACATCATGGGTCTTTTGACATGGAATTAAATGTGCCATCTTTGAAAACCTATCAACCACCACAAAGACTGAATCATTCCTCGTTGTGTCCTTGGAAAACCAAGAACAAAGTCCATACTTATATCCTCTCATGGCCTCTCTGCATGGTAAGGGCTGATATAAGCCAGATTCCCTCACTCCTTTAGCCATCCGACATATTTTGTAGCTTTGTACAAACTTCTTCACATCCTATGACAACTCGAGGCCAATAATAATGCTCACTGATAATGGCAATGGTCTTATCCCGACCAAAATGTCCTTATTCCTCCACTATGCTTCTCCTTTATCAGGTTCTCCCTCATGGAACTCCTCGGGATACACAATTGACTTCCCTTAAATAACATGCATCCTGGATTATGAAATCTAGCCACCTTGTCCTATCCACTATAACAGGTTCCTTGCAAGCTTTCCAAGCCTCTGTAAAATCAGGATCTTCTGCATACAGTGTCTTGATTTCATTGAACCCAACCACTTCAATCTGCATCTTTTTCATTAGTGTATGCCTCCTACTTAAGGCGTCTGCAACCCTATTTGACTTTCCACTCCTATGTTTCAAAACAATGGTATAACTCTACAAAAACTCTACCCATTTCATATGCCTTTGATTTACTTTTCCCTGACTATTTAGGTATTGCAAGGTCTGATGATCAATATATAGAACAAATTCCTTCGGCAACAAATAATGTCTCCATTTCTTTAATGCTTGAACTATTGTATAAAATTGCTAATCATATACAAAATAATTTCTCTTGGCATCATTTAACTTTTCACTGAAATAGGCAGTGGGCTTACCTTCTTGGCTCAACACTACTCCAATGGCACAACCACTAGCATCACAATCCACCTAAAACACCTTGTTGAAATCTGGGAGAGCTAGAATAGGTTTCTCTGTCACCTTCTGCTTCAACAGTTCAAATTTTTTTGTTGCTCCAGTGCTCCACTTGAATTCTTTTCTATCCCCTCTCATTGTTTTAGTTAGGGGTCCAAACATACTACTGAAGTTTCTAATGAAATTTCTATAAAAACTAGCCAAACCATGGAAAGATCTCACTTCGATAGCAGTTCTTGGGGTAGGCCATTCCATAATAGCCTTCACTTTCTCTGGGTCCATCTTAAGACCTTCTGCTGAGACAACAAACCCCAAGTACACTAGCTCCCTCTTCACAAAACTGCACTTCTTCAGATTAATCAATAGTTTCTCTTCTCTTAACTTCTCAAAGGCTCTTCAAATATGCATTAGATGCTCATCCAATATCTTACTGAAAATTAAAATATCATCTAAATACACAATAAAAAAACTGCCCAAAAATTCTTTTAGTACCTCGTTCATAAGCCGCATGAATGTGCTCGGTGCACTGGTTAGTCCAAAAGGCATGACTAACCACTCATACATGCCCTCTTTGGTCTTGAAGGCAGTCTTCCATTTGTCTCCCTCTCGAATCTGGATCTGGTGATATCCACTCTTCAGATCAATCTTTGTGAAGTACTGAGCTCCACTCAAACAGTCCATCAGGTCATCCATCCTTGGCAAGGGAAATCTATACTTGATTGTTATCTTGTTTATGGCTCGAGAATCTGTACACATCCTCCACTCCCCATCCTTCTTTGGTGCTAGTACTATAGGTACTGCTCATGGACTCAAACTCTCCCGTATCAAACCCTTTCTCAACAACTCTTGAGCTTGTCTATTCAACTCCTCATTTTCTGCTGGAGTCATTCTATGAGCTGCCTTATTGGGAAAACTGGCTCCAGGAATCAAGTCAATCTAATGACTGATCTTTCTTATTGGCGGTAAACCCTCAGGTACATTATCAGAAACAATATCTTGAAACTCATCCAACATCCCAGAAACTTCTTGTGGAACCTTCTCACTATCCTCATTACTCACTTTAGGAATCAATGCATAACACACACGCTCATGCTTCATACCTTCTAAAAAATTTCTTCCATCTACATAACAAATTCTAGCACTACTGCATACCTTTTCTTCAGTCTCCTATAGTGGTTTCAACTTGTGACGCACCCCATCCTTTGTCAAGGAATAAGTGTTTCCATGGCCATCATATATAGCTCGCCTATCGAATTGCCACGACCTCCCCAACAACATGTGGCATGCATCCATGGGGATGATATCACAAAGTACCTCATGATGGTAGCTCCCGATCTTGAACTATACTAGGCACTGCTCATTAACCAAAACTTTGTGGTCTTTCTGCAACCAGGCAATCCGATACGGATGTGGGTGTCTTTCCTTCTTTAGCTTCAACTTTGTGACCATCTCCTCTGACAAAATATTATCAGTGCTCCCACTGTCAATAATGAAATGACAACATTTTCCTTCACACTTGTACCTTGTGCGAAACAGATTCTTCCTCTGTTCTGGTTTCTTTTCTTCAGTCACTAGGGCTCTCCTAATCACTAGGGTTTCTCCTGTTTCAGCATCGTCTGAATGTTTAGATTAGGCCTCTTCATCTATATGCGCAACCCTTTCATGACCTTCTGGTCTTTTGTCTACCCTTCCTTAGTGTTGTGGACATTCATAGGCTCAATGCCCTTCTTCACCACACTAGAAACACATTCCTCTAAAACCACCTCTTCCAGATCCTTGTCCATATCTCCCTCATCCTCTACCTATTTGATCGCCACTGTTTTGATCATGAGGACAGTAGAAGTTATCATTCCTTTGGCTTCAGCTGGTACCCACATCTTCACTTTTCTTTTCATCATCATTTCAGCTTCTTGAAGATCTCCCATTGCCACTTCCACTTTGACCTCCTCGTCCTTTTGAATTGCCATGAAATATTTTTGTTTAGCTTCTCTTCCACCTTTAGAGAAAAGTGATACACATCCTCAATGGTGGTCATTCTGACTAGGCTTAACTCCTCCTGAATGCTCGGCCGTAACCCATTAAGATATTGGGCTACCTTCTCCTTATTGGCCTCTTTGTGACCCATTCTAATGATTATCTTGTGAAAATATTTAGTATATTCTTTCACAGATCTGCTTCCTTGCTTCAACCCTTGCAATTTCTTCAATAGATTTAACTCGTAGTCCACTGGTATGAACTACTTCTTCAGTTTCTCTACCATGTGATCCCATCTAGTGATCTTGACTTTTCCTCTTCGATTTCTTTCCAACTGGACCTCTTTCCACCAAATATTGGCACGACCCTTCAGCTTCATTTTTGCAAAATTAACCCAATCTGGGTCCTCTATTTCCTCATACTCAAAATATTCTTCTAGCTCGTTGATTCAATCGATCAACTCTTCCGAGTTCAGACTTCCAGAATAACTAGGGACTTCTACTTTGGGTCTTTTCCCGATCTTCAAAATGGCCCTTATTAGCCACATTTGGTCTTGATCAATTGCTTCTTCTTCCTCTTCTACATCTGAAATTTCTTCTTCTTCTTCATCCTCACTTTCCTCCCTCAGGTTTAACCCTCTTCTCAATTGCTCTTGTAACACATCAACCTGTCTTTGGAGGGCTGCCAGTACATCCCTTCCACCAGCATCTCTTCCAGCTTGATGACCTCTGGCACCACCAAACCTACTAGACATCACTTTTGGTGGCATCTTTCTTGTCCTTGACCCACAACCACGGTCCTGGTGTGAATTGCCTCACGATCGACGATCTGTCCACATGCTCAAGAAAAAACCTCGTTCTGATACCACTTGATGAGTGCTCAGCCCAAGACACAGAAACTAACCCTCAAACAAAAGAATAATTTTATTATTCAGAAAATGGATCTTCTTATATATAGAGGATCTCAAATCCCCAAGTTCTACAACACATGCAAGCTACAGAAAGCTACAGAATAACCCTTTTGTGATATGCGAGCTTGTTCCCCAAAAAGTTACCTAAAAATACTAGAAACCCGCCCATAAATAGAGCTCCTCTTTAGTTTGGAGTCAAAACAACATTAAAATTTGAGTTTAGGTGGTTTGGTGCCAAAATATTACAACTTGAAGTTCAAATTTCAAAAGAACATTTGCAATTGTATCTTCTAGAAAGTGTGCCAACTACCCAGGGCCATAACTTTTGATCCGAGGCTCCGATTCGCAAACTGTTTGAACCGTTGGAAAGGTCTCGAAGTCAAGAACGCGCTTGAAATTGGCTATGCTGATTTTGGCAAGTTTCAGGGCCATTCCAGAAGCTCTAATTTCCTCAAATCCAAGTCAAAAGACTTTTAGGTGCAAATGTGGGAAACTAAAACTGCAATATCTTTCAACCCAGGAATAGAAAATAAAAATGTAAATTGGGAATTTCATTATGATGAAAAGGGTATCCAAAAAATGTAAAAGCATCTGAAAAATGATAAACTTGAAATTTAACTATTTTTGGGTGATGCAAGATTGCCCTTACACCACTGGATGCTCCTACATCAGACACCTAGGGTAATTTGAGAAGTGACCCCATCATGTCTCAGATGGTTGTGGAAAACCCAACCGGTCAACCGCTGCCTTAGATAGCCAAGATGAATCTTCCATAGGCCTTCCTCTCCATTTTACCAAATATTCTTCATACTGCCTATTTCTCGTACTCCTTCCCACACGACTATCCAAGATTTCCTCAATCTCATCCTTTTCTGAAGTAGATGTTGGAATCCCACACTATTCCATGGTTGGTACTTCCTCTGTGCCACCTTCATGATACTCTGTCAAATTTGAAATGTTGAATATAGGAGAAATGTTGAATCCATCCAACAACTCTACCTCATATGCATTCCTTGAATCATGCTTTTTAAAAATTTTACAGGGATCAAACTTCTTCATCTTCAATTTGTTATATGTTCCCACTGGAAACCTTTATGTCCTCAAGTGGACCATCACTTCATCACCAATCTGAAACTCCTTATACCTCTGCTTCTGATCTACCTCAGCCTTATACTACATATTCATCTTGTTAATATGTTCTCTTACCTTCTCATGTATATCCTTGATGTGTTCTACAAAATATTTAGCTTCAACACTTATTTTCTTCTTATGGTCTATCTTCCTCAATTTTGGAGCTGTTCTGGGGCTACCTCCATACACAATCTGGAATGGTGATCTACCAGTTCTTCTGTTGACAGAATTGTTGTAAGAGAATTCTACCTAGGGTAAGATCAGGTCCCATCCCTTGGGTTTATCTCCTACCAAACATCTCAGTAGGTTAACAATGTCTATTTTCCCATCTGTTTGTGGATGGTGTGCAGAAATGAACTTCAGCTCTGTCTTCAGCTTCTTCCACAAGGTCCTGCAAAAGTACCCCAAAAATTTGGTGTCACGAACTGAAACAATACTCTTTGGCATACCATGTAGCCTCACCACCTCTTTGAAAAATAAGTCAGCAATGTGGAGTGCATCATGGGTCTCCTGACATGGAATGAAATGTGCCATCTTCGAAAACCTATCAACCACCATAAAGACTGAATCATTCCCTCATTGTGTCCTAGGAAAACAAAGAACAAAGTCCATACTAATATCCTCCCATGGCCTCTCTGGTACAAGTAAGGGCTGATATAAGCCTGTATTCTGGCTCACTCCTTTAGCCATCTGACATACTCTGCAGCTTTGTACAAATCTCTGGTTCCTTGCAAGCTTTCCAAGCCTCTACAAAATTAGGATCTTCTGCATACAATGTCTTGAGTTCATTGAACCCAACCACTTCAATCTGCATCTTTTTCATCAATGTATGCCTCCTACTTAAGGCATTTGCAACCCTATTTGACTTTCCACTCCTATGTTTCAAAATAAAGGTATAACTCTGCAAAAACTCTACCCATTTCATATGCCTCTGATTTAATTTTCCCGACTATTTAGGTATTGCAAGGCCTGATGATCAATATATAGAACAAATTCCTTCGGCAACAAATAATGTCTCCATTTCTTTAATGCTTGAACTATTGCATAAAATTCTTGATCATATACAAAATACTTTCTCTTGGCATCATTTAACTTTTCACTGAAATAGGCAATGGGCTTACCTTCTTTGCTCAACACTGCTCCAATGGCATAACCACTAGCATCACAATCCACCTGAAACACTTTGTTGAAATCTGGGAGAGCTAGAACAGGTTGCTCTGTCACCTTCTACTTCAACAATTCAAAACTTTTTGCTGCTCCAGTGCTCCACTTGAATATTTTTCTATCCCCTCCCATTGTTTCAGTCATGGGTCCACAAATACTACTGAAGTTTCTAATGAACTTTCCATAAAAACTAGCCAAACCATGGAAAGATCTCACCTCGGTAGCAGTTCTTGGGGTAGGCCATTCCATAGTAGCCTTCACCTTCTCTAAGTCCATCTTGAGACCTTTTTCTGAGACAACAAACCCCACGTACACTAGCTCCCTCTTCACAAAACTACACTTCTTCAGATTAATGAATAGTTTCTCTTCTCTTAACTTCTCAAAGGCTCTTCGAATATGAATTAGATGCTCATTCAACGTCTTACAAAAAATTAAAATATCATCTAAATACACAATAACAAAACTTCCCTGAAATTCTTTTAGTACCTCGTTCATAAGCCGCATGAATGTGCTCGGTGCATTGGTTAGTCCAAAAAGCATGTCTAACCACTCATACAGGCCCTCTTTGGTCTTGAAGGCAGTCTTCCATTCGTCTCCCTCTCGAATCTGGATTTGGTGATATCCACTCTTCAGATCAATCTTTGTGAAGTACTGAGCTCCACTCAAACAGTCCATCAGGTCATCCATCCTTGGCAAGGGAAATCTATACTTGATTGTTATCTTGTTTATGGCTCAAGAATTTGTACACATCCTCCACTCCCCATCCTTCTTTGGTGCTAGTACTGCAGGTACTGCATATGGACTCAACCTCTCCTGTATCAAACCCTTTCTCAACAACTCTTGAACTTGTCTGTTCAACTCCTCATTTTCTGCTGGAGTCATTCTATGAGCTGCTTTATTGGGCAAACTGGCTCCAGGAATCAAGTCAATCTGATGACTGATCTTCCTTATTGGCGGTAAACCCTCAGGTACATTATCAGAAACAATGTCCTGAAACTCATCCAACATCCCAAAAACTTCTTCTGGAACCTTCTCACTATCCTCATTACTTACTCTAGGAATCAATGCATAACACACACGCTCATGATTCATACCTTCTAAAAAATTTCTTCCATCTACATAACAAATTCTAGCACTACTGCATACCTTTTCTTCAGTCTCCTTTAGGGGTTTCAACTTGTGACGCACCCCATCCTTTGTCATGGAATAAGTGTTTGCATGGTCATCACGTATAGCTCGCCTATCAAACTACCACGACCTCCCCAACAACATGTGGCATGCATCCATGGGGATGATATCACAAAGTAGCTCATCATGGTAGCTCCTGATCACCAAAACTTTGTGGTCTTTCTGCAACTAGATAATCCGATATGAATGCGGGTGCCTTTCCTTCTTCAGCTTCAACTTTGTGACCATCTCCTCTGACACCAGATTATCAGTGCTCCCACCGTGAATAATGACATCACAACATTTTCCTTCACACTTGCACCTTGTGCGAAGCAAATTCTTCCTCTGTTCTAGTTTCTTTTCTTCAGTCACTAGGGCTCTCCTAATCACTAGGGTTTCTCCCTTTTCAGCATCATCTGAATGTTCAGATTGGGCCTCCTCATCTACATGCGCAACCCTTCCATGACCTTTTGGCCTTTTGTCTGCCCTTCTTCACCACACTGGAAACACGTTCCTCTTAAACCACCTCTTCCAGATCCTTGTCCATATCTCCCTCATCCTCTGCCTCTTTGATCACCACTGTTTTGATCACGAGGGCGGTAGAAGTTATCATTCCTTTTGCTTTGGCTGGTACCCACATCTTCACTTTTCTTTTCATCATCACTTCGGCTTCCTAAAGGTTTTCCATTGCACCTTGCGCTTTGACCTCCTTGTCCTTTTTGCTTGCCATCAAATCTTTTGTTCAGGTTCTCTTCCACCTTTAGAGCAAACTGATACACATCCTCAATAGTGGTCATTCTGACTAGGCTTAACTCCTCCTGAATACTCGGTTGTAACCCATTAAGATATCGGGCTACCTTCTCCTTATTGGCCTCTATGTGACCCGTTCTGATGATTATATTATGAAAATATTTAGTATATTCTTTCATAGATTTGCTTCCTTACTTCAACCCTTGCAATTTCTTCAATAGATCTAACTCGTAGTCCACTGATATGAACTGCTTCTGCAGTTTCTCTACCATGCAATCCCATTTGGTGATCTTGACTTTTCCTCTTCGATTTCTTTCCAACTGAACCTCTTTCCACCAAATATTGGCATGGCCCTTCAGCTTCATTTTTGCAAACTTAACCCGATCTGGGTCCTCTATTTCCTCATACTCAAAATATTCTTCTAGCTCGTTGATCCAATCGATCAACTCTTCCAGGTTTAGACTTTCAGAATAACTGGGGACTTCTGCTCTAGGTCTTTTCCCGATCTTCGAAATGGCCCTTATTAGCCGCATTTGGTCTTGATCAATTGCTTCTTTTTCCTCTTCTACATATGAACCTTCTTCCTCTCCTTCATCCTCACTTTCCTCCCTCAGGTTTAACCCTCTTCTCAATTGCTCTTGTAAAACATCAATCTGTCTCCAGAGGGCTGCCAGTGCATCCCTTCCACCAGCATCTCTGCCGCCTCGACCACCTCTATCACCACCACGCCTACCAAGCATCACTCTTGGAGGCATCTTTCTTGACCTCGACCCACAACCATGGTTCTGGTGCGAACTGCCTCACGATCGGTGATCTGTCCACATGCTCAAGAAAAAACCTTGCTCTGATACCACTTGATGAGGGCTCAGCCCGAGACACAGAAACTAACCATCAAACAAGAGAATAATTTTATTATTTAGAAAATGGATCTTCTTACATGCAGAGGATCTCCAATCCCCAAGTTCTACAACACATGCAAGCTACAGAAAGCTACAAAATGGAGCTTGTTCCCAAAAAGTTACCCAAAAATACTAGAAACTCGCCTATAAATACAGCTCCTCTTTAGTTTGGAGTCAAAAGAATATTAAAATTTGAGTTTAGGTAGTTTGGTGCCAAAAAAGTACAATTTGAAGTTCAAATTTCAAAAGAACATTTGCGATTGCATCTTCTAGAAAGTGTGCCAACTTCCCAGGGCCATAACTTTTGATTCGGGGCTCCAATTTGCGAGCTGTTTCAACTGTTGGAAAGGTCTCAAAGTCAAGAACGTGCTAAAAAATTGCTACGTCGATTTTGGCAAGTTTCAAGGCCATTCTAGAAGCTCTAAGTGCCTCAAATCCAACTCGAAAGATTTTCAGGTGCAAATATGGGAAACTAAAATTGGAATATATTTCAACCTAGGAATAGAAAATAAAAACTGTAAATTGGGAATTTCGTTATGACAAAAAGGGTATCCAAAAAATGTAAAAACATCTGAAAAATTATAAAATTGAAATTTAACTATTTTTGGGTGATACAAGATTGCCCTTACACCACTGGATGCTCTTGCATCAAAACTCTTCTATGGTTTCATTTTCATTTTTTGTGATTTTTCAGTATTTTCTTACCCCATGAGTTAGGAGATCTAGAGTGTCCAAATATGCTAAAAGCTCTTGTTTGATGATATCCCACTCATTGTCACTTTCTGGATAGGTTTCTCAATGGAATTTGAGTTTGTCCCCACATATGGACTCAATAAAATAGAACAACTTTGTGTTGTACTTAGTTATATGTTGTCTTTGCCACATTGATTCCAAGATAAAATTATGTTCTGGGCCTCATTTATATCTTTTTTCCAAAAATCGGTAGCTTCCTAAATGTATTCATTTCTACTTCTTCCTCATGGTTACTATTTATATTTTCCACATTAAGGTGATATGTTCCCAGGGTTCCTATGCTATTAATCTCACCTTCCTATTCTCTTGTGTCTTGTTCACTTAAAATATATTTTATCACTTTTTTGGAAATCCTTCTTGATTTTAATGCCATTAAGGGTGACTCTTGGTCCAAGGGTTGTGCCTATTGCAATTATCATTTCATCCTTCGAGATGGTTTTCTATTGGTAATTTTCATTTGGTTAGTTAATGGTGTCATTACATTAAAGGTTGTTAAACTCAACAAATCCCATTTTTTTCTACATGTTCTCCTCATATTATTAAAACACTTCCAGTTACTAACTCATCTAAATACTTTGCATCAAGTGTTATTATTTGGATATTTTGTATAAGGGTGATACCTAACCAATTTTCCTCTATTCTTGGTTAAATTTCTATCCAACCTTGATAAATAGTTTGTGTTCTAGTTATGGGCAGTGTAATGATTCTTATAACTTGCTATAACTCTTTCTTGGTTTTTCCATAATCTTTAATCTCTCCCTCTATGTTTTGCATAATTTTATTTATTCTCTCCATGCTATAACTTAAATTTGGTATCTCCTTTTCTAATTCCTTGACTACAACCACAATGGTGCACTCAACAATACCCTTAGTGGTACACTCCTCTTCTTCATTTGTATTTTATATCACTAACTTCATGTCTTTTCTTCTTTCTCTTTTCCCTACTTCTTCCATCTTTTTATGGTATATTTATTTTTGATCTTGGTTTTTTTAAACCTTCTTTCTTATATATATCCATTGGGTGATCCCATAAAGTTGGTTTACAATTTCTAAGAGATTCTATTTTTTGCTAAAATCACATATTTTTAGAAAATATAATGATTTAAGCCTTAAAAAGTTCCATTTAAAGTATTCCAATTGAAAATGGTTTGATCAAGATACCTTAGATCAAACCCCCTTGGATAGAACCTTGCTAGTTTTAAACCATACCTATAACATAGTCTCCTTTACACCTATCAAAATGCTGATAAAAACCCGCTTTTGATTTACCTTTTGTGGGATTAAATGAATTCATTTAAAATTTATTTTTTTAATTATTTATTCCTTATTATAAGCTTCCCAAAAAGTATAATTTTAAATAAATTTAATTTCATTATTATATTTATTTTTTATTTCTTCTAAATGTAGGTTTTTCACTGAAAAATCAAGCTCTTTGTTTGCACATGTGGAAAAATAGAAGATTATCAATTTTTTTTTTTGAAAAATATGAGTGTACTAGATATTTAATTCCTTGATTGAACAAAAAAGAAAAAATTGAATTTAGATATATACAAAAAAAGTTGTGTTATATAGTCCTCCTATGTCTGAATTGTAATTGGTTTGACTTCAAAACTTGATTAAGGAAAAAAATTCAATAAAACAATATGAAACCAATTGGAAGCACTATATATCATAGTAAAAAATATAAATTAAAAAAAAAAAGAATTTTATTCTTCATGGAAAAAAAGTTATGTGTTATACGGTGAATGTCACTCCTTAAAAATGGTGTTTATTAAAGAAAACTAGTTTTCGAAGGAGATGGAAAAGGAAGTGTAATCTAATTCCAAAAATTTTAAAAAAAAATATTTTGAATCTATAGAAAAAATTTCACAAATCACTACTTTACATCATCTTCAAATTCCTCACGGTTTAGCCTCTATAGGTGACCGAACATGAAGATTTAGTTAGAAAAAATCAGTTCAGTGTCCAGTTTAGCGAAAAATTATAAACTAGTTATTGTGGGATCACCATATTTCCATCGCCAACTTAATTTTTTTAATGAAATCAATTTTTCTTTTGTTAACTCCTTTTTCCATGGGTTTTTTTTATTTGGATTTTCATTAATCCATATATATCCCATGATTAGTTTAAATGTTGAATAGTTACATATTTTTACAAATATTTTCATATTCCTCCTCCCTTTCCATTTTTCATCCCTTAAGTTCCTAACCCCCTCTTATGAAGGTAGTACCTAAGAGTCATTTCTACAAAAAAAATATTTGTTGTTCTCATCCTCTTTTTACTACTTTCGCTTTTATTAGACTTTAAGGTCTATATTTTCTTCACTACTCACTCTAGGGTCTTGACAATAGAACCAATGTTGGAAAGAGGAAATGGGGAATTATAATCTAAAGATTTGTACCCTAGTATACCTTATGTAGTTTTTTTATACCCCAGAGGATACAATGGAAAAAAAGAGTAAATGCAATAGGAAACTATATCTGTTAGTATCCCATATATGACTTAGATAAAGAGATCATTCATAACACACACATGATTTATTTAACCATTCTAACTCCATATATTTTTATATTTGTATAACAAATATGATATTAGGTATTATTATCAACTCTATATTGCATTCTATCTTATCTATTCTCTTTCTCTCTCTCTTATGTCCCAATCTAAAATATGTTACATATTTTTTTTTTTTGTCTCCTAGATAGACATGAACCTTATAGGGAACCTCTTAGCCCATATTCCTTTTCGACCTTAGGTTCCACAAGTATTATGCGGTAGGTTGTGGTAGATTTTAGTCCCTACCATGTATCCTTCCAACACTACCCATTTTCTTGTAGTATGATGACTCAAATTTTGACTGTATAAATTGAAAAGATTGTTTCAGTGTTGATGTAATTTTGTTAGCTGGCCTTTTCCATGGTCATGTGTGTATTGGTATGTTGCATTTGAGATAGGAGGGAGGATATACAAAGACTTTCTTTCAGTTTTGTAAGGGAGCTAAGGTAGTAGAACAACTTCCTACACTAATCTTGAGAGTAGGATAATGCAAAATTTTTACAAATCTTTAACAGTTACAAAAACTTAAACAAAAATTAACATAAATATCATGCATACCACAACACAATGAGTTATATGGGTAAAACCCTTTTGGGAGAAAAACCCCACAGTCCAAAATTTTCCTAGTATATTATTCAAAAATCAAAAGGATTACAATATACTTGCAGAGCAAGCTTCTCATAGGAGCATCACCACTCGGAGATCCAAAGGCAACATGACCACTACCAGACTCTCTGAATACATCACAAATACATAGTCATAATACAACAGCCTCATAAAATAGGGTTTCCTTCTAGGGAAAGTCAAGCTAAAAAAATACCAGTCATCAGATATGAGACATAATGATGAATGCCTCTCCACCCATCTTCAGATGAATAGTACCTTATGCATCAATAGTACCTTATTTAATTGTAAGGTTGAGATACATTTTCCCAAAAAGTTTTGGGTTGGTATATTGATAGTGTGAAGTTCTATCTATGATTTGTACACATTGGTATGAGGTATAGTTACCTTGGAGGAGTTGTAATTTATTGTGGTTGTTATTCCAGCTAGTATGAGTAAGGTAGCTACTCATAGCCTTAGTTATTATTTGAATTTTATGCTTGTGTTCATGTAAATATTGGTGCAAGTTTCAATGAAATTTTATATGATTCATCTTGGCATGTTCATTTTTCTTCCATAGGCGACATGTTGAAGGATGTAAGGATTTTTTACTCTTGATGGTGGTTATCATGGTTGATTTTTTAGGTATCTTGTTGGATCATTATCTAGAATGGTGAAGATTCAAGTGGTACATGATTGGATAAGGTATATATTTCCCTTGTTTGTGATTCCTATTGGTGTATTTATAAGGAATGATGTCAAGTGGGAAAATGTTATGATTAAGGTGTCATCTACCTTGTAAATGCCATGTCATATTGCATGGTTCCAAAATCCTTAGAAAGTGGACCACTAGGAACTTAGGGTGTATTGAGAAAATATTTTGTAATATTTATTCTCACTAGTTTTTGTAATACATTCATTAGGAGTGATGTCTTCCACTAGCAACGGTAAAGGTGACTTGTGGACATGAATATTTAATATTATTTTCCTCACATGTGGATGCCTAGAATGGGATGGTAAAAGATGAGGAAAAGGATAAATGAGTGACTATTTGGATTCTCCAAGTGGGCTCTTGGAAAGAGGCAACATGCACCTCTTGGTTTTCCATCATTTATTGTATTTAATGTAATGTTTGATTTCCAAGTTTAGTCACCTAATTTTGAGGGAAATTATTGGAGCCAAAATTGGTGTCCTTTCACATTTTGAGGATCGAATATATGGGTTGGGGATGTTTTTAATGAAGGTTTATCTTTGGGCTCCATGTTTGGGACTTAATACCTCTTCAAATTCCTATAAAATTAGCTCCTTATATGCAAAAATTGTGAGGACCAGTTGAATGTAACATTATTTTGTAGGAACAAGGACATGTTGAGGCATAAAGAGATTGTTTGCAATTACACATGTGATGTCATGTTGGATGAAAGGAGGAGAACGAAAGTAAATTTATTGTAATCTCATTTATTTGAAGACAATGAATAATTGGCATCTCTTCTTGTTGGATTTTTTCCTGCAAGGGTTTCTCCACATATATCCTATGTTTTGTGATGCTCTTATGTTGCTTATTTTTTCCTCATTGCTGCTACCTTATGGTGATGTTATTTTTTATTTTTTATTATTATTTAAGTTCACATAAAGTAGTGTTGATAAGCATGATATGTTGGTTGACTTTTAGCATCATAAAGAAGATGGATGTAATCATGGTAATTCCATATTAAGAAAAATTAATTTTAGATTTACATATAAGTTTTATATTTTCATATTGTAGTAGTGCAAGACATATATCTCATCCATTCAAGTTATATTTGAATAGAGATTGAATTTCTCAATAATTGGTATTAGAATTTATATATTTATCATCAGCAGATGGATTATGACTATGGCTAGTAGCAACGAACCACTCAAAACTCCTTCCAAAGGAATTAATACCTCTACACATTGCTATAGTTGTCCATGAAGATTTGAGTAAACCTTTTGGAGGAGTGACCTAAATTAATAGCTTGGGGAAGATGATTCCTTAGAACTGAATTAATTATTTACAAATTGGAAATTAATCAAATCTACAAGATGGTGATTTCTATGTGGAATCACTCAAAAACCTCCACAAAATCAAGTAGACCCTAAGATTCCCTAAAAAATTCAACTTGTAAAACTTTAACCTCCATCTTTCCATGTTTGAATCACTTCAAAATTCGCACAAGATCTAGTAGACTATGAAATTCGAAAAACATATCTTGGTCAATTTTTACCCTATTTTCTCTAAACTTGAACTAGAGATACCCAGTTGAGATTTTTACAAGATAGGAAAATTGGATAACCCTCACACTTAGCCAATTTTTAGATTTTTTGAATTTGGGTAGCTAACCAAGGTGAAGGGAAGGGGGAAGACACAAAAAATAAGCACAAATGATGTAGATACCAATAAAGATCTCTAATGTTAGTTATCAATAGTGGGGAAACAAGGGTGGCACACATTTTCAACAATAACCTATCTAGAAAATAAATTTCATGATCTTCCATATCATGATTCTATACATGGAATAGGATTTCTTATAACTTGGCTTCTTATGCATGGGAGACATTATCACCTTGGTTCGTTATATGTTGTTGCATAATGTCTCATGCCATGTAAAAAAAGAGGTCTTAATCTAATGCAACACAACTATGCATTTAATCATCCGTCCATTGTCCCTTCATCCTTTTCATCGCCTATCACTTAACCTCTTATATCCCATCACCTTGTATGTTTTCATCTACTTTGATATCACACTTGTGATCTCTGAGCATTTACATCCTCTTGAAAGGGAATCATCGTTCCCATAACTCCCAACTTAGTGACTCATTCTTTCAATGATTTGGGCATATTTTCTTTGCATACAAGTAATTTTATTCTTCTTTAAAATGATGGCGCTTTATAACACCACTTCAAAGAGGAAAAACATGTAAACACCTAAAATTGGGACGATATCAATTAAATAGTTACTTGACCATCTCCTTTATAGATAATTGAATAAATCCAATTAATTATCTAATTTTATAACTTTATTGAAATTAAATAATATTATATTATTTAATTAATAGATTCACTATTCATCTACCATTCACCATTATTCACCTACACCCCATTTGTAGCCTAAATCCTCAATCAATCTTCTTGTATATTCTACATTAGGTAAATGAATTTAAGTATTTATTTACCTAAGTTTCACATCCCGTTTTCAAAAATTAAATAAGTGTATCTATTTATTTAACTCCCCATTTCTATCCACTTTTCATTATAGTGAGTTTAAAATAGTTTACTTCCTAATCCCCCATGTGCACATTCCTAATCCTAGTCAAACCCTCCTCAAATCATTCACAATCCCCAAATGTGTACATAGGTGATGCCTTTGTACACAAGGAATGACACCTTTATACATGTGACATCACCTTAGTACCATGTCACATGGGTCAAAGGACTTGCCCATCCCTCAAGGGTATTCTGAAGTACCCCTTTTCCATCTCACCATCTACTCCTCCCAAGGAGATTTTCAACCATAGACTAACCTTCAATTTTGGACCCCTCAGTCTCCTCCAAGTAAATGAGGACAATTTTCCAGCTTCCATCCTCTCATATGTCCCAACCGATTTTACCCCTTGATCTCTACTTTTAATTCTAGCCATCCAATTTTTGAAAAAAAAATCTACAATTGACCTCAACCAATTCTATTTTAATGTCTTCTTCATATGCAAATTTATGTAATTTGGGTTTGGGGCCCTAGCTCGGTTGGCTAAATATTTCCTGTTGCAGAAGGTTGGTCACGAGGTCTAGTCTCCCCCACCCCCGTGGTACTGGAGGGCATGTCACACCAGCACCACCAGTCAAAAACTAAAATGTTATTGATAATAAAATTCACATAGCACCAAAACAATTATCATTGAGCACAACCATCATGGCTTGATACATCAATGGTTGGTGTTGGTGAGCTTTTATTATTTTTTCATCTATGTTTACTAAAATTTATGCTTAATCTGATTGTTGCAATAATTACGAGTGGAATAGGTTAATATCATTTTAGCTTGTTCTTGTATGCTCCAATTTTCATTTACATAATAAATATAATGGTAAAAAAATTTTGCATATAAAAAATCTATTTTAGTCTCCTTAGAGGCCCATCTACAACATCAATTGATACAAATGTATCATGGATGGACACAAGCATATTTTTTATGGTGAATAGTCACTTCCATCATCATGCATATATGCTCATAATATAAACATAAAAAATATAACATCTACATGTACATCTTCTCTTTTGCTAAATGCATGTATTATAAATTATTTATTAATATGAATACTAAAAATAATATTAACCAATTTTAATCATGAATTTTTTTTTGGATGTATATCTATCTAAGATTTAGAACCACACCCACTATTCTATCTAAAATATATAAATTATCTCTAAAAAATAATTAAATAAAAAATTGAAAAAAAAATCAACTTATATATAAAACAATTTAAACATTAAAATGTCTTAATAAAAAATAGTGTAAGGTTAAGTGATAATTAATAAAAACAATTACTTCCATTTCTAAGTGATTAGGTGAGTCAGTTTTTTTAAAGATTGTTAGGTGTATGGAATCTAATAATTGTTGAGGACAATGAAAGAGAAATTTCTTGACTTATAAGAAGGACTTTCACATAGTCAAAGATGCTTATCTACTCTTTCCACTTGATTTCATCCATAAATCACTTTCCAAAAAAATATCAAGAAACAAAACAAAAAAAAATCAGGAAACAAAACCAAAAAAATTAAAATTAAATGATAATTGAAAAAACAATTACCTCCTTTTGTAAGTGACTTAGTCATCTTTTTAACATAATCAAGATGATAATTCCGCGGCATATCTTCTCTTTCTCCGCGCTTACGTCTTTCTATCGTTCTCTTCTATTAAGACCTTTCACATGTTTTTACTACACAAAGTAGGTGAAAGGGAGAAAAGAAAATGCTTCCCCACTTCCTTACCTGTGTGCTTTTCCCGCACAAATAATATCCCCTAATTCTCTCTGCCACATGGTCAGTTCGCTGCTTTCTTCTTTGTTAACATGCAATTCTAAGTCCATCTTCTCTGCATCACTCCAATACCATTAGTCTTTTGTCTTTCAAGCATTTCTGTAGCTTTGATTTGTTTTCCTTGTTCTTGTCCTCCTCAATTTGTAGCAAAGCCTCAGTCTTAGCCTGTGAAGCATTTCAAACACCAAGCCCCCTTTATCAGTGTCCTCCTCTGTTTCAATCTGTACCTATGGCTGTCTCTGCTACCACTACTGGACAACCCAAGTATGGCCTAAGAAATGATTCTGATGGCCTAAGAACTGTCCTATCCACTTCTGCTTTTGATAAGTTAATACCATCTGCTTCTACTTTTGTTGCATCCTCATCTGGAACGAAGCACATGCCCTACGATGTATTCATAAATCATTGTGGACAAGATACAAAGCACACGCTGGCCAGCAGGATCTATGATTCCCTAGATGCCACGGGACTGCGAGTGTTCTTGGACAAAGATGAGCTAATGCTTGGGGATTACTTTCCTAAAGCTTTAGAAGAAGCGATTCGCAGTGCTTCAATTCATATTGCCATTTTTTCTCAACACTATGCACAATCCCCCTGGTGCTTGGCGGAGCTGAGCTTTATGCTACGAACCGGCGCCCACATTATCCCCATTTTCTATCATGTTGAGCCTTCTGATTTAAGATGGGCGATTGAAGGAAAAGGAAAGTATGCAGGTGCCTTTTATGAGTATGAAATAAAGAAGAGGTACAGCTCAAATGCTCTTCATCCACCATTTACCTTATCATATATTCTCAATTATTAATTTTTTTTAATAACTTGTTTGTTTGCCAAATATACTAGAGTTAAGTTTGTTGTATTGTGGTTGTATGCTGTTCCACCTGAGCAGGTACACCTCAGAAGTTCAGCTTTGGAAACAGGCACTCAATCAAGCTTCTTTCTATAATGGCGACATAATTAATAATCAGATTCAGGGGTAAGTACCAAACAATCCTCATTCTTTATTTAGCTTATCGAATCTTCCTTTATAATTTAGATATATTTTCCTTTGTCAGCAGATTAGTTGAGTTTGTTTCTTTAGGTGGCTAGATAGAAAGATTTTGATTTGTCACGAAGCGTTCTTGATTAATTCTACATATTACGCTGTGTAGAATTCTTTTCTATGATTTTGATATAAATCATTCTATGAAATTATAAAATTTAAATTATAAAAAAAATAGATAAATAAAATATAAATAATTAATGAAAAAATTCTTCACTTCAATTTAATTACTTTATTTACCATGTTCAAAGTGAGTTATAGTGAGGATTCTATACATACATATTTAGGTACGCAAAGTGTAAACAAAAATAACTGAGTGGTCAAATTGATTCCAAATTATAGGATCACAAGTTACGAAATACATGGTAGCATTAAAGCTGGCCAAAGTCTTAGTCTCCAAATTGGGTGCTCTTAAATTAAAATTAAAATAGCATTTTAAAAGTTTAGAATAAATATGTTGAGTTTTTCATATGTTTAATATTAATTTTGTTTAGGTTTGGATTTTATGGGGTATAATTGTATTTAGAAATTATCTTAAAATATTATATATATATGGAATGAAAAAGAAAATTTTAGATAGATTTATAAAAAAATAATATAATTTTTTTTATAGATTTAATTTATATATTTAAAAAAAAAAAATGCTTAATATTTTAAAAATTAAAAGAAATAAATAATAATAATTATAAATTTATTTAACAAATAAATTGGACATCAAATTTAACATATTTATTAATAATATATATCTCTAATACAAAAGTACAATTTTTAATAAAGAAAAAAATAATTTTATAATTAAAATTTATAATCATAAAGAAAATTAAAATAATAATTAAAAGTTTGAAAGGACGAATAACATAGTATTAAGTAGGTTATTAATTTTTGTAAAAAATATAGTAGCAATTGTATATTGGTGTGCAATGGGTAGGTCGAAGAGGTGTGGAAGCTCAATTAGAAAAAATTATGGTGTATTAGTTGCATACATTTGTGTAGAACATGAGGTCAATTGGTAGGCCATTTAACAAATGATGTTGCTTGTGAAACAAAGGTCTCAATGGAGAGGTGATAATTTCAAATCAACTATGAATCCACTTAGAAGGATCCAAACACATTGAAACAAAACCTCTGAATTATGGAGATAATTAGGCTTCATTACCCATAGGTTGGGAGAGAGGGAGAAATAGGGATAGAAATAAGGAGAGATTTAGGGGGAAGTGTGAGAGAGAGATGGGCAAGGAGATAGAGATGGAGATGGAGATGAGAGAGGGATAGACAAGATAAAAGATATGTATGTATAGAGAGGGAGTGATAGAAAGATAAAGATAGAGATAATAAGTAATAGAGATAGATAAAGACATAGACAAGTAATAGAGAGAGATATAGAGAGAGGGGAAGAGAGAGAGATGGAGAGTGGAAAGATAGAGAGATGGAGATAAGGAGGGTAAAACAAGGAGTGTGCATGTATATGAGTGAAGAGAGATACATAGAGAGATAGAGAGGGGCATACATATACAAAAATAGATAGAGAGTGGTATAGAGAGGTAGAAAAATAGAGAGCATAGAGAAGAAGTAGAGACTCAATCTCTCTTCTTCTCTTTACCCTATTTTGCTCTGTATTTGTCTTAGATTCTCTCTTCCTCTATCTCTCTATCACTTTTCTCTTTCTCTTACCTCTCTCCATTTCTTTGTTCCTATCTTTAGATCATATTTATTCCCTCTCTTAGTCAATAAAACTATTATATTTTTTATCTTTATTGTATTATCTTATTTGATAATATATAAAATTATATAATACATTATATAAACTCATATATTATAAATAACTATAAATAATATATATACTATTATTAATAACTATTTTATTATAATTATTAATATATTTTATATTATAAGTATATTATATATAATATTAATTTGTAATATAGTTATCAATTATATATATATATATTTATAAATAAAAGTTATCTATTATTGATAACTATATTATGAATTAAATTTATATAGATAATATGCATATCATAAAGTTATATATTATTAATTATAATAAAATAGTTAATATTACTATTGTAATAATATTATATATATTAGTATTAACATAATTATAGTTATATACAGCTATAATTATGTTATTTCTAATATATAATAAATTAGTACTCTAACTATTTAATGCTGAAAAATAGTATTGTTAACTATTGTATTATAATTATTAATATATCAACTTTATAACATTATTTTAGAATATAATTATCAATAATATATAACTTTGAAATATATAAAATTTTATGTTATTTATAACTATAATTGTGTTTTTATTAATATATATATAATATTTATGATTCTTAATGATATAATTTTATAGATTAAATACTATAATTTTTTTTAGATTGCAAGAATCATGTAGCTCCTTATAAAATTGGTTTTATTTTTATTTTTATTTTATTTTTTCATGTGGTGACTAGTGACATTGTGTGACATGCCTTCCCGTACTATGGAGACGAGGCAGGACCTCTTTTCTTACAACATGATACTTTAATGAAACTTAAGTTGCATTTTTTTAATTGAATAAAATCTTTATTTAGAAAGAAAATCTAAGCGTGCATTATGGTGACAAAATTGTTGTGTTAGAATTATCATGTCTTCAAATTATAAATAATAAAACATATTGTCTGTTTGTATTAAAACATTTTGATTGGTAGGGGCATGTTGTAGATTTGTTGGGGTGTCATCCCATGGCAAGTGGCACTATAATTGTGGGGTGAACTAGGTGTGTTAAGCTTCACATATGAAAGTTGTCACTTTGAGACAAATAATAGGAACTTGTCAACTCGCCCTCGTATTTTGAGAATGTGACTTGTATAAAAGTGAAAATTCAACAAGGGAAAAATGGTGAGGGAGGAAAAACAAAGCGTTTGTTTTATTACCCTACACCTACAAACTTTGACAAAACATATTTTGGTACATTTTGGAAAATAACAAGTTATAAAATCAAGGCACCAAATGTATGGAAAGTGATAAAAGTTGCACCAAATTTGGATGTGGCTCTCTTCGTCCCCAGAGCATGAAGTTGAAGATCAAGTAGTCTGAAAAAATATTCGTTAAATTTTTTGAATTTCCAATTTATCCATTATTGTGTTAAACAAATGAGTCAAATCTATTTAGGAGGTATGGGGTGCTCTCTAACTTTTAATTTAGATTTTAAGTTTGAAATTTATTTTATTATATAAATTAAAATTAAAGTTTAAAGTATAATTGTTGTATAATAATTAAAATTTTAATAAGACAATTAATTATAAATTAAATTAATTGTAATAAAATTTAATTATTATTTGTAATAAAAAGAAAAATAATTAAAATAAATTTCAAATTTAGATTACAGTTAAAAATCAAAATAAATAATCTAAATGCAAAATTAAAATATATACTAAACAAAAATATAAAACTAGTTTTTTAATTTAGAAGAAATTGAAATATTAATAAAATATCTATCTAAGACATCTAATAAATATACTACAAATAATATAAACATTAATTGAAAGATAAATTCAATATTAATAAATTAAAAAATTATTATAAATTTGAACATGAATATAATTAATTCTTAAATAAATTAAACTTCAAAAATTAAAATACTACTAAACTATATTAAAATTGTGAAAGTTAATATTTACGTCCAAAGTGTGTCCTATATGAACTTTCCAAACTCATTTTGCTTGTAAATGGTTCAAAATGAAAGGTAGGACTTGGTTGACATTAAAATGAATCTCAGCGGTCCGCTGTGTTTTTCTGCTTTCCCCGCTAAGGTTCGCTGAAAATTATGGCCGTATAGAGCGCATTTAAGTTTTGACATTACGACATCCTTTCTTCGCGCTGTCTCTAGCGCTGTCTCTAGCGCTGACATGTTTGTCAGACTTGCAGATTGCTCGACACGGTTTGATTTCAATATGATGTGATATTAATTAACATCTGCATATTCATTTATCAAATATTTAAAACTAGGCCTACATTCTCGATTGTTGTGCACTGTGCGGTGATAGTACGTAATTGTTTTTTCCCAGATTACCTAGATAGTAAAATAAAATGGTAATAGTTTTATGGAAATATTTTAAGATATTCAAAATCACTTAAATGAAAGATTTTAGATTTAATTTTTAATCAGTTTGGAATGAAAAAATAAATTAATTTATCAGTTTTCAATTTATTGTTTTTTAATGTATAATATAATATAATATAATATCGTATACTATAATATATATATATATATAAATAATATTTATATTTATTCTATATTTTTTATATATATGCATGGTTAGTAATATAATAAAATATTATATTATGTTATATTATATAATATAATTATAAAACTTCAATGTCTATATTTAGAGTATTTTTATTTTATTTTTTTAATTATTTAAAATATTATTTTATAAAAAATAATTAGTTAAAGAGCTATTTTATTTATTTTTAGAATTATTTTAACTTATTTTATTTGCACTTATCAAGTGTTATTTTTTGAAAATAACTTTTCTGATATTTACAAATACATCTTTTATGTTAACATCGAGATTTAAAACTAGTTATTAAAAGATGTATACAAATGTAAAACATAAAAGATTATTAATTCTCAAAGTGCAAATACTATAAGCAAAATAAAATAACTATTAAAAGATGTATAAAACCAACTATTAAAAGATGTACACAAGATGTAAAACATAAAAGATTATTAATTCTAAAAGTGCAAATAAATAAATAAAAATAATTCTAAAGAATAAAATAACTCTTTAATTAATTAATTTTTTACAAAATAATATGTTAAATACAAGAAAAATGACTGCCCTTCATAATTTATTTTCATCTCCTATTAGATTTTGGAACAAATATTTTTAATTGAGAATTGGATGTTTGCTCACTGTAAATCTTATTTATTAAGAGGGTTTTAGAGTATGTTTATTTAAATGAAAATTATGACCAACATCCTAATAATGAGCACATTTAGGTTTTAAAATAAAATGAAAATTACAGCAAATATCCTAGTAATGAGCAAATTTAGGTTTTAAAATAAAATAGAAATTACAACAAATATCTTAGTAATGAACAAATTTAAGTTTTAAAATTACAACGTCCTTTAGTTAAGTATAAAATAGCATCATTTAGTACACAAATGTGTGCAAAAAATAAACCAATTTTTTTTTCTAATTGACTTTCCACACCTCTTCAGTATACCCATTGTACAAGGTGCCATAGCTAGTTTAACTTTTATATTAAAAGTTGCAAGTAAAACCAAACATAAATTTTTAAAAAAAAATGAATCCTCTAAAAACAAGAGTACACAGTCAAATTGTAATTAATTTGCATAATTTAATTACGATTTAATTTTTTAAAAATATGATTAATATAATACAAATTAATGATGAGTTGTTATTTGTTAAACATGAAAGAAGAGAAACTTAAACTAAAATTCAAGTTTTATATGTATATATTTGAATATTATATTTTATTATAAATTATAGATTTAAATTTATTTATTTATTATAATTATATTTGAATTTTATATAATATAATTTATTATATTTTTTTCTAGATAAAGAAAACTTAGCTACATCTACTAATATCAAGAGATAATTATGTGTGGCTCTAGAATAAAATAAGGACATTGCACCTAACTCAAAAATATTTTCAACAAGACAAAATTTTTGAGATTTAATAAAGCCTACCAATACTAAAGTAGCATCTAGATCCCAATGACTAACCAATGAAATGCCATAAGGAGCAAGAAAGCAAGAGAGATCCATGATGTTTTACGATTGGCTCCATATTTTGTATGGAAACGAGGGTTCATCTTGAATGCTAATTCATTTTTCTCTCTTTTCCTTTGCACTGTCCATTGACCCTCTTCAATCCCTCCATGTGTTCTCGCATCTGTAAACTCCGTGGATAAATTTCCCCTCCCAGGAGACATTATCTCATACGGCTCTATTCAATTTTCCAATACTCTAGTCTGGTTATGATCCTTTGTGGCCTTCACACAATCCCTCCATGACAAAGGCGAATCATTCCGATTTGTCAGAAATAGGTGTATCCTTTGGGCATTTGTGCGCATGCGTTTTCTCTTTGCCAACTTGTGCATCAATTTTCTAGCAAGAAATGGTATCTTCTTTTCCATTGACTAATAGTGAAAAGGAAGTCCCTCATAATCTAACAATTGGTTCCAACACCCACCGACACTATTAAGGGAGATATCGACCAAGAGATCCTTAGTAATATCAATATCCACGAAGATACAGGCATAAGTTGTATGCAGGTAGCTCGATGATCCCTCTTCAATGTCTAGAAATTTCCCCAATGGATTACCCACAACCTCAATGAACCAAAATTGAAGTGGAAGATTTTGAAGTCTTTCTTAGATTGGAATTATCATGAAAGTTTCAGATGTAGGATTGAATGAAGGGTACTAGGGTTTCAACATAAGCAAGTGTTCCTCGCATCTTCGTTGGTAATCACAGAGAATTATCTCATGCAAACACTGTCAAAAACCACCACAAAGAATCTTCAAGTACGAGGATAAATTTGGAGATCACCTTCTAAAATGGGGCTCCGTGTTTTATTATCCATTCATGCAACTCAGAGAGGCTTGGCCAAAACCTTTTGAAGCTCTCGATCAAACCTTTTACTATAATGAAGGCTTCATTTTGTGCTACTTCACATCTCAAATCATCATCCAGGATCACTGTGGGAGAGGAGATGTCACATTTGAGGGGGTGAGCCTTCAAATGGGGTTCAGCTTTTGTAACTACATGCCCATTTCTCGACACCTCATGCAACGCCGCCTCCCCAAAGCTCGACCCATAGAGAGGCCGAATACTTAGCAGGGATCTGTCACTGTTTCGCATCAATTTTTTCCATAGATTGCGCCCAGTATACTCGTATCCATTCACAAAATTTGATGCCCTGGCATCCGAAGATATGTGCGGTCGGGACATTCCAGTATTCCTAAACATTTTTGAAATATTTATATAATGTAAATTATTAAATATATTTTTAAAATATTATTATATTCTAAAATTATATATTTGTTTTAAATAGTTCTAGGAAAATTCACCATCAACAATTCACTGGGGGAAAATTCACTGTCAACAACTCATCGTGAACTCGCTCTTACATTGAATTGAATGTAAATAAAAATTGAATTGAATGTAAGTAAAATGAAAGGATGGCAAAAATGAAATAATGGGCAAAAATAGGGCAAATGCCAAATGGTGAATGTGAAAAACAGTGTGAATAAAAATCAATGATACAAGGAATAGTCATGATTATTTAGATTGTCTTGCATGTCTTGTTTAAGACCGTATATTATTGATGGACAAAATGAACTCAATGAATCTCACGTAGGAAAAGTCTGGAGTGTAATAATTATAAAGAGAATTAAAATAATAATTGAAAACATTTGAAATAATGAATGTTATAATATTGCCAGCATGATTCAACCATTTAGTTTTTCAAGTCAAACTCATTGACCCATGTTTCATGACTAGTGGCTCACAAGAACCCATCTCTCATCAGTAGTGGTCAATGAGTTTGACTAAAAAGGCTACACTGTTGAATTCTGATAGAAATATCATAATTTGACACATTGTAGAAAATAACTCCTATTTATCAGAATGGATATTATATTAGCTAGTGAGTACTAAAGAAAGTTGTAGCATCCTTTTTCTAATGCAGTTCAAATTTCAATTTCAATTGTCTTATAAGACAAATGAAGTTAAAAAAATAAAGAACAAATTTTTTAAATTCACAAACACCACAAATTCAATTTCCAATTCAAAAATTTAAATAGAGATTAAAAATTTCTTTACAAGCCTGAAATTCTAGCAATCAAATGAATCCATTTATTTTTCAATTTCATCTACAAATCATTCCATCAAATTATGTTCATCAAAATTTAGCGTATTTTCTTTATATTGACCTTTCCTGTGCATTGATTCTTGATTTCCTCTGATTAATTTTTTACTCTGCGCACCCCTGTTACTCCTCCGGCTGTGTTGGCAATTCTCTTCGAATTTCAAATTTCTCTCTTCCAAATTCCTGCACTGGATGTTTTTCTTTACACACTAATCTATGCTCAAACTACTTACAACTTTCTGCTGTTCACACACCAATTCCCAGTTGCCCCTGTGTATTTCCTTGTGGTTGCATTTCATTTTCTCTTCACATATGATTTCTGCCAAAGTACATTGTCCTTTCTGCTGTCCTCCTCTAATTCTCCACGTACCCCTATCTATTTGCCCGTGGCTACAATTTATTTTCTCTCCACTGTTTTCAAATTATTCCATACTCCTGCGTGTCTCTTCTTCATATATTATTTCTGCCAAAACTCATTCAATTTCTATGGTCTACTCTATTTTCCACGCGCCCCACTATGCAGTCTTTTGTGGCTGCATTTTTTCACATATCTTTTTCCTGCTCTTTTCTCACGCCCGCCCCAGTCAACAGCCTTGGTTCGCATCCTTTCAACTTCTCAGCATATGGCGTAGCCTTTTGGCCTTTTTTTTTTCTGTCTTTTTAGTTCTATGCTGATTTCACCTTTGTCCGGCATCTTTCGAACTTCCATGCCAACCTGTGTTCTCTTATGTTTATTAATATTTTAATTATGCATAAAACTCAAAATGAAAATAAACGAAAAATTGATGCAGATAAGATGTTCCTGCATCATTTTCTTAGTCAATAGTTAAGAAATGTGTTATTGTTGGTTTAGTAATTGTAATTATACTATGTATTGTCAATACTAGTTCGTATATAAATTAATAAATGGTCAAATAAGATGGACCCTTATAATATGACAATTTATGAATGTCATGTAAAAATTCATAAATACATTCAATAATGAGTGAAATAAATACTTTTTAATTTATATAACATATTATAACTATCTAATATAAATATGTCATTTATAAAATAAGATGCTTATCTAAATAAACATTGTTGTTATGTGGAAAAATATTATGTACACATAATTATTAAGATGACAATATATACATTGGAGTACTTCATATTATATCTTACAAATCCTATGGACAGAGATAGCTCCTCTCATTTAACTTGAAATAATTTTTATATTCTAATTAATTAAAAGAAAAAATTATTTGTATTTAACATTGTTGTAATTTATTTTTTTCCTCTTGTCATTGACATTTTGATAGGCCATTACAATCCCATTACACACTTTTAGAAAGTTTTGATCCTCAATTATGACAATTATTTCATTTCCCTTTTTTTGTGATATATATATATATATATATATATATATGCAAATCACTCTTGGTTGCTACAAGAAGGATGTCCAAAGCTTTGCTGATAATTCGTTGTTTTAGTAACAATGTTTATAAGATACTAACTTTATAATAATCTTGAAACTTTAGAATACACAACAAAAGTAATAATGTAAGTATACAATTCGATAATTTGATCAATTACATTGAAACAAGGATTGTGTGTCCTCCAAGAAAAATAATTCAATTAATCCAATTATAATTTAGAGAGTTAAAAATATGGCATACTCAAGTAAATTTGAAAATTAATTAGTAATAACATATGGGTTAGAGGGATAAATAATACCAAACCCTCTCCAAAATAAGCAAAACTAAGGGATAAATTGAAAACAATTATGTTTATAGAAAGGATCATGTATCTTCCCTTCATAATGATTATTTGATGTGTTTGTATTAGTTACCACCTCCAAGTTCTGCTTGCCAAATTTACCTTCGAAGACTCCCTTACCTATAATAAAAAATAATTTATTAATTTTTTTAATAATATTTTAAAATAATATTATTTAAAATATAAATTTTACAATTATAAATGAATATAATATATATTAATTAATACACAAATTAAAAATTGAAACAAACATAATATTATGTTCTATATTTATTTCACTTTAAAACTATTTATTGATATGTTTTTGAAAACTATATAAGTTAAATTATTGAATTTTGAAGAGTTTAAAACCAAAAAAATTGTTAAATATTTTTTTGATTATGGTCATTGTGGCAAAAAGACCTTGAAAAGCTTGGATAAAAAGTTTCTACTTCCTAGAAATCCGCCCTTATCCTCAAAAATTTTTAGCCCATAAAATCGAGGAAAAATAATTATAATGTATTAAAATTAAATTATAATGTATCAAAAAGAAAATAATAGATTTTGATTTGCTGCATGCAAAACAACAATTAATCACTAGTTAAGTTCAAGGGGTTGCCTATAGTTCGGAACTAAAAAATAGTATTCCTCTCCTTTTCACATCAAATTTTGTGATAGTTGTACATTTTTTGAATAAGAAAGATTAATACTAGTGTACTTACAAGCTTAAGAATTTTCATTTTTAAATATTTTAATATTCTAAATATACTTTTTTAAAGTGAAAGGGGTCAAGGCTATTGTGATTGAAAATTATAGAAAAAGGGGTGATCAAAAGCTAGTAGAACGGATTTTGTAAATCTCGTGTTTCAAATTCACATTTATTAAAAGGGACATGTGTTAGAATTTTTTAAGAAATAAAGGAGAAATAAAATGTTTAAAAATTATAAAGAATAAAGTAAAATTGTGAAGATTAATTTAATACTTAATGATTTATGGAATGTATTGTCTTAAGACATAACTTATATTATCTATTAAAGGCATAAATTTTGTAGAATTTAACAAAGACAATAGATGGGATTTAATCTTGATAAAATCTGTGTATTGGTGAAAATAATTATTCATCTGGTACATTTGAAATCTATAGTTTGGAAAATATGTAGAATATTGTTTGATCTTTATGACAAACAATCATTTTACAAAAGAATTGATCTGTTAATAGAACTTCTTTTTAATATAAAGATAGGTGATAAAGAGGATGGAATAATGTGTGTTAAAGATAAAAATATGAAGTAGGAATATTATGTAATAGGTGGAAAGCTTGAGAATGGCATTGGTTAGCTCTATCATCCTAAATGATCTTAGTTCAAGTTACATTTTTTTTGTAAATGTTCCAACTCATAGACAACTTAAGGAAAAACACATTTTAATCTATTTTTAAACTTCTAATTCAACATAAGTAAAAATTTGTGAAGGAAAACAATTCATATAAAATTTTATGAAGCCTTGACAAACAATATAATTTTTTTTTGTCAAAACATAACCAATTTTATTGACATGTTTACAATGACGATTGTACTTCTTATTCTTCTTCCTTCGTTTCATGTTGTAATGAAGATATGCCTCTAGATAGGTTGAAGAATAAGAAATTGATCAACAATTTTGAATGTGGCACAATAGCACATTGGAACATCCTACTTTTTAAAACAAAAAGTCAAGGAAAAAAATGCATGTATTATGTTCCTCTTTCTCAATAGGAAGGTAATTTTTTTTAACATTGAGTTCCACATACAACATGATAAGTAAATATAAATTCTAAAGTACAAAGGTGATGGATGAGGGTGAAAAGAGGTGTAGATGGGGTGTTAATTGGTTTTATTTTGATAAATGTAGTAAATATTATAAACTTATATGTTATTTTTCAAAAAAATAATTTTTTAGTTATAGTAGTTTTTTTATATACATGATATGAGATTCATTGTTGCTATATTAGAATGTCTATCCACATAAAAATTTGTGATAATTTTTTTTTTATTTTTCACAAAAAAATATAATTCTTTATGAGATCTCTTTTTATTATGATATCAAAGATGTGTAGTTTTATTAATGAGAAAAATGACTTAACACTCAACAAAATGTGGAGTCAAATCTAATGGATGTGTGGAATATCATCTTTGAGTTTTCAGTAGTAGAATGTACTCTGGCATGTTTTGCCATGTGACATCAATATAAATGGACACTATCCCCTTTGATAACACTTACCTATATATATATATATAAAACAATGCATAATTTTAATTTAAGACTCTTAGAAGGGTAATAGTTCTTGAATAATTTTATTAAAAAAAATATAAGCATGCATTTCTTAATTGAAAGAAAGCTTTTTAGAAAGAAAATCTAAGCATGCATTATGTTGATAAAATTATTATGCTAGAATTTTGATGTCATCAAATTGAAAAATAATAAAGCATATTATTTGTTTGTATTAAAGCCTTCTGATTCATAGGACATGTTGTAGATTTGTTGTCAGGGATGTCGTCCCATAGTAACATGGCAAGTGACACTATAATTGTGAGTTAGAGAAAAAGGGTACCCTCCACAAAGACCAAGTGTGTTAAGCTTCACATATCAAGGTTGGCATGGGATACTTGGAGACAAATAATAAAAACTTCTCAACCCACCCTTCACATTTTGAGAATGTGACCCATATACAAAACGAAAATTTAAGAAAGGAAAAATGGTGAGGTTAGAACGAATGAAGGGTTTATTTTATTACCCTACACCTACAAACTTTGGTAAAACGTATTCCAGTACATTTTGGAAAACAACGAGCACGTTATAAAATTAGGGCACCAAATGTATAGAAAGTGATAGAAGCTACGCCAAATTTGGAGGCAGCTCTCACCACACACCATGACACGAAGTTGAAGATCAAACACTTCAAATAATTCTCCACCAAAAGCTTTTCGACGGTGGCTTCCAATCCATCGACTATTGTGTTAAATAGAGGGGTCAAATGTTGTAAGAGGTCTAAGGCATTCTCTCTTTTCCAGAAGGCTTAATTTTTAGTTTCTCTTTGACTTTTAATTTATATTTTAAGCTTGCAGTTTATTTTATTATATAAATTAAAATGGAAATTTAAAATAAAATTATTGTATAATAATAAAATTTTAATAAGACAAGTAATTATAAATTAAATTAATTTTAATAGCTTTTAATTATTATTTGTAATTTCATAAGAAGACAAATAATTAAAATAAATTTCAAACTTAAATTTAAATTGAAAATTAAAATAGAAAAACTTAAATGCAAAGTGAATATATATTAAATAAAAAAGTAAAAGCATTTTTTTAATTTTGTAGAATTGAAATATTAATAAAAATATGTACCTTAGAAATATAATAAATATATTAGAAACAATATAAATATTTATGAAAAGATGAGTTCAATATTAATAAATATAAATATATTATAAAGTTGAGCATAAATATTGTTAAATCAATTAAATTTCAAAAATTAAAAGTCTACTAAAGTATATTAAAATTGTTGAAGTTAAAATTTGAACTTTTTATATTGAAAATTGAAAGTAAAACCAAACTTAAAAAGTTCAAAAAAATAAACTTATAAAATGATAAAAATTCAATTCTTAATTAATTTGTATAACTCAATTATGATTTAACTCTTAAAAAATAAGATCTAACATAATATAAATATAACTATTTACTTAATCTACAATTTGTGTTATTAATGGATGACATTGTTATTAATTGAATGACAAAGAAGACACTTAAACTAAAATTAAAATTATATGGATATATTTTAAGTATAATATTATATTATAAATTGTATATTTAATTGAAATGTATTTATTTATTAGTATATATTATATTTAAATTTTATATAATATCAGTTATTAAATATATTTTTAAAATATCATTATATTCTAAAAGTATATATTTGTATTAAATATTTAATACATATTTATTATTTCATTACTTATAAAATTTAAATTATATTTCTATTTATTATTGTGTATTATATAAATATAATACATAATATATAATATTATTTTAAATAAATTTATTAAAAACTAAAAAATAAAAGGAGAAACCATTAACATACAAAATTAATGCCAATTAAATTGGATGTAGATGTTTCCCCACTTGATCACAAATGACTATGTTTTTTTAACAAAGAACTCATATAATAGTAGGAATAAATGAAAATATAACCAAACCTGAAGCTCTTACATTGAATGTAAATAAAATAAAACTGCAGGCCAAAATAAGGTGAGAAGCGAATGGTGAGCATGAAATATGACATGAACAAAAATAGGCAAGATGAGGAATGGTTATGATCATGTCAATTGTCTTGCATGTCTTGTTTGAGATTGTATGTTGTTGACAACAAAATGAGCTCGGTGAAGTTCACATAAGGAATGCCTTCAGCATAATAATTATAAAGAGAATCAAAACAATGATTGAAAACATTTGAAATAATGAATATCATATTAGCTAGTGGGCACTAACGAATGGTATCCTTTTTCTTATACCAATCTCAATTCCAAAAGTTAGGGGAGGTGTCAATAGTTAGACAAGGTGTTATTTTGGTATAGTAATTGTGTTTATAAGATTTAATCTTGCAACATATAATTTATACTATATAATGTCAATAATTAGTTCATATATAAATCAACAAATGGTCAAATCTTTGTCAAGATGGATCCTTACAATATGACAATTTATGAATGTCATGTAGAAAATCATAAATTATGCATTCATTAATAAGTGAAATAAATATTTTTTGATTCATATAAAATAGTATTATTGTCTAATATAAGTATGTCATTTATAAAATAAGGTGCTCATGTAAATAAACATTATTGTTATATGGAAAAATATTATGTATATAATTATTAAGATGACAATATATATACTTTGGAGTACTTCATATTAGATATTACAAATTACATGGAGAAAGATAATCCCTCTCCCTTAATTTGTAATAACTTTTTATATTCTAAGAATAAAAAAGAATTTTTATTGATATACATTTTGATAAAAATATCATATATTTCTACTAGTCCACTATAAATTATAATGATGCACCCATGGCATGATATATACATTTCATACTTTTAGAAACTTTCATTTGCCAATGATGGTAATTATTTCATTGCCCCTACTTGATGCCACTTATAATCAAATTTGAAAGAGTATAACAAATCACTCTCTACAAAATAGATAAATTGTCGAAAATCATTGTTGGATGCTACAAGAAAGATGTCCAAATCTTTCCTAATAACTCACTGTTTGCTGCTAGTGTAACCCAATAAAACAAAATAGCATTCCTATCCTTTTCACATCAAATTTTGCGGCAGTTGTACGGAAGTTGTACGTTTTGTTTGAATAGGAAAGATTAATAGTAGTATACTCCAAGGCTTGAGGATTTCCGTTTTTTAATATTTTAATATTTTAATATTTTAAATACATTTATAAAAAGTGAAAGGGTTCATGGCTAGTGCGATTGACAACTATAGAAAAATGGCTGATCAAAATCTAGTAGAATAGATTTTGTAAATCTGTTTTTTAAAATTAGAAATTTTTAAAAAATAATGGAGAAATAAAGTGTTTAAAAATTATAAAGAATAAAGTGAAAACATGAAGATTAATTTAATACTTATCGATTTATGGAAGATTGTCTTTAGATACAACTTTTATTTATTAGGGGAGAGGGGCCTATAGTGGAGTGCCCTAACTTTGGGTTTCTCAAAATCTTATGTGGAAATTCCAAATCACTCCCAATTTTGTACTATTTTGTTTCAGGGCCACATCATCAAATATGATGCCACATCAGCATGCTTTTTGTTGAGGTATCAAAAAAGGCCCAAAAAAAAAAAAGTGAGACCCATAGTGGTGCACTAAGTCATGTTTTATTGGCGCGCTAATGTGGCATCACATGATTTGTCACTTTGCATACTTTATTTATAAAAAGTGTTCTGCAATTGGATATTAAAGTGCTCCAATATGGGGCCCACTGAGGACTACTTCTATCCCCACCATTGGACCCTGCCCCATTATGGGCCCCTCTCCCCTAGTGTCATAAATGCAATGGAGTTTAATAAAAAGGATATATGAATTTTGGTCTTGATAAAATCTATGTATTCGTGAAAATAATTTTTCAATTGAGACATTGAAATCTAAAGTTTGAAAAACATGGAGAATATTACTTGATCATGGTAAACAATCATTTTACAAAATAATTGATTTTCTAATAGAACTTCTTAATATAAAGTTAGGTGATAAAGAGGATGTAATAATGTGTGTTAAAGATAAAATTATAATTCTTTTGAATTTAGATTCAATTATCTAGTGTTTTGGTTATATTGAATATTTTTTCTTTAGTCAAGTAAGTCAAACCAATTACATAATGCATAACATATATGTTGGATCAAGGACTTAAATATCTGGTGCACTCATATTTTTCAAATTTTTTTGATAATTTGCTATTTTTCCACATATGGAGAACATAGACTTTGATGAAAAACCTATGTTTAATAAAACTAAAAAAATAAATACATAATAAAACTAAAATATATTAAGATTATATTCATTGGATAGCTTGTTCCAAGGACTACTGATTCTAGTTGGGTTTGTGTAGATTCCTCCATTTTCATTATCAACCTGAGCTTCAAAGTGCCAAAATTCAAGGTTTTTTTGTGTCAGAGGAGGGATGAGGATTAAGGGGAGTTCGCTCAAACCAGGGTTCATTCGAACCCTGGTTCATTCAAACCCCCCTTTTATAAGGGTTTTTGTTGGCATTTTTGGCAGGAAAGCATTAAAAGGGTTCGCCTAAACCTAGGTTCTAGTGAACCCCTAATGGGTTCGGTCGAACCAGTATGTTCGTATGAACCCCTAAAATAATTTTTTTTCCATGCATTTGTTTTCTGTGAGTTTTCTTTTCTCACTTCAATTGTAAACCACTATTGTGGCTTCACCCCTTAGTTCTATCATATTAAGTGACCTTAGTTCAAGTTATAATTTTTCATAAAATGTAACTCATAGACAAATAAAGTTGAAGCACATTATAATCTATTTGTAAACTTCTTATTCAACATAAGCAACAATTTGTGAAGGAAAACAATTCTTATAAATTTTTATGAAGCCTTAACAAAAAATCTAAAAACAATGTCGTCAAAACATTAGAAATTTTATTGACATGTTTACAAAGATGATTGTACTTCCTTCTTCTTCCTTCATTTCTTGTTCTAATAAAGATATGCCTCTAGATAGGTTGAAGAAAAAGAAAATAATCAACTATTTTGTATGTGGCACAATAGAACATCCTATTCTTTTAATAAAAAGATCAAAAGAAGAGATGTGTATTATGTCTCAAGTGAAAAGGTGGTGGTTGGGGGTGCAAGGAGGTGTAGATAGGGTTTAAATGAGGGTTGGAGGACCAAAGGATGAAGGAACATTCTCATCTCTAGTCAATTTTAGTTTACTATATTAATATTTAAAAGTTTGTTTAAGTATTTTTTTTTTACTACAAATGTTATTTACTTTATCTTTATTAAAAGAGCTAGTTTATTTTTATTTTCATAAATGTAGTATTTATATTATATACTTATATGATATTTTTTGAACTTTTGATTTTGTAGTTATAACAATTAATTTATGTACATAACATGAGACTTGCTGATAATATACTAGAATGTCTGTCTCATAAAAACTTGTGATGGGTTTTATTATTTTTTAGAGAAATTTATAGTTCTCTATGAAATTTTATTTATTATGATGATTAAAAACGTGTAGTTCTATTTATTAGAAAAATGACTTAATATACAGTTTACATTCTAAAATTCATCAACACAATTTTTTGTCTCAATATTTTTATCAAAATTTATTTCTTCAAACTCTAAACAAACTTTCTGAAATACAATTTATTATTTTTCTTCATCATATAAACTTTAATTTAATATAATTTTCTTACAAGTTGACTACTTGTAAATATTAATATAGATTTAAGTTTCACTTATAATTTTTTTAAAAAATATTATTAAATAATAACTATTTATTTTTATTAAAAAATACAAAGAAAGTGAAAAATGACGTGTATGTATGTTCTGTGTTTATTCGGTCATTTCGGAACCATCCGATTCTATGAAGGGCAGGAGTTACAATAGACAAAAAAATTTACTGACGAGCATTGGTGAGAAAGAACCATCACTTAAGAAGCAGTAGTTTAACAAACATTGATGATTGAGATTAAAATCCTGACTAGCGCTTTATCTTTTCAAATCTCCTCTAACATGCATTCTATTTACTTAATTGTGTTTTCCGCTGTTCAGTGACGAGCACAGGGCAGTGAAGAATGTGGCGAATCGTGTAATGAACGAGATGAAGAAGGTGCCATTAGAGGTTGCTAAGTATCCAGTGGGTCTGGATGAAACTGTACAAGACTTCAACACATTTCCACTTCAATCTTCTGGCTCGATACACATTGTGGCAATCTGGGGCATGGGTGGCTCCGGAAAAACCACCCTCGCAAAGGAAATTTTTAACAGGAGAAGCTCTGCCATGGATTGGTCCAGTTTTCTCTCTGATGTTCGAGATGCTGACAGGAAAGGCTTGCTACTTGAAAAACAGAAAACACTTCTAGAGGACCTTGGCGTCAAAGACGTACGCTTTGACAATCTAGACAAAGGCAAGCAGATTCTTAAAACCCGTTTGTCAAGGGTTGTGACTGTGCTTCTTGTGCTGGATGATGTGGATCATGTAGACCAACTAGATGCCCTATTACCACCCAAGGAGAGCCTTGGTGACCAAAGTTTGATTATTGTTACCACACGCAATGCAAATGTTATTCAGCAGTATGGTATCTCTGCCATTTATCCAATGAGACCTCTGAATGCCACCCATGCCAAACAACTTTTTTGTTGGCATGCATTCTTACAAAATTCTCCACCTTTAGAATTCGAAAGTCTCGTTGAAAAGTTCTTGAATGCCTGCCAAGGATTGCCTCTATCACTCAAGGTCTTAGGGGGACAGCTTTATGGCACGTCTGATATGAATTATTGGCAGCGTACGTTTAATAAATTTTCCCAGATACCCCACGAGGATATCACAAAGAAGCTCAAAGTCAGCTATGATGCCCTAGCGGAACAAGACAAGGAGATGTTCTTGGATACAGCATGTTTGTTCATTGGATGTAGAAAAAGTGCGGCCATTGCAGCATGGGACGCAGAGTGGGATGGATTGCTTGGTTGGGAAACCCTTTTCAATAAGTGTCTTGTTGAAGAGGACAAAAATGGTTTGATAAGAATGCATGATCACTTGAGAGATCTGGGAAGGGACATCGCAAAAGGACAGTCACCTCATCGCCTTTGGTCTCCACAGCAGGTTATCGAGATTCACCCACAACAGGTGAAGTCAATGCCTTCTTTTATGGTTTTATTAATCTATGAAATGGTAACCAGCTTCTCTAGAACTATATTGCTTAAAAGTATTTCTTATTTTTACTTTTGACTATTCAGCAAACAATACTAGTCCGAGGAATGGCAAACGCAGTTGGTGAGAAATGTTACCAACGGCAAGGGAAGATCATAATAAAGACAAGCCAAGGAGAGCGTAGCCTCACGCCCTGCTCGCTTGGATTGAAGATTTTTGTTGGCAATGGAGATTTTATTAATGAGGAACATAGCGGAATATCAAGAGAACTGATCTGGCTTCAGTGTAATGAGTTTAAGCACAGAAGTCTTCCATCCTGGCTTTCATTGAAAAATTTAAGCATTTTACAATTTGACAACGCTCGGAGGTTAGAAGATTTGTGGGAATGGGATGCAGACGTAAGTATCTTACTCTATGGCTCTCTAAAAATGGCTCTTGGGAAATACTTTTTAATTTATCGTATATTAATTGTATCCAAATTGGCTGCAGGCTCCTTTGCAGCTAACAGAGTTGGTTATTCAGAGATGCTTTAGTTTGCGGGGAATTCCAAAGTCAATAGGACGTCTGAAGAATTTGAAAAAGATATCGATAGGTATGGATTATGGCAGCTGTGATACATTGAGCAGCCTCCCACAAGAATTTTGTTATGTCCAATCGCTGGAGCACCTGGAGATCAAAAGGTGTAGAAATCTGTCATCCCTGCCGAGTAATTTCGGCGAGTTGACAAATTTACAACACCTAAATTTGAGTCATTGCGCCAAGTTGAAAAAGCTGCCAGATTCTTCGAAGAAGCTGACGCTCCTAGAATATCTTAATTTAGAAGACTGCAGTGAGCTCATCATCAATGCGGAGTTATACATTCTGGAGAAGATGACAAAGCTCAGGTATTTGAATCTTAAGAGTTGCAGGAAATTGGAAGAGTTGCGCCTCCCAGAAGTGGCTTCCTTAAAAGAGCTATATTTAACAGGGACCAGCTTGAAGGAACTGCCAGGTAACATCTTTCAGCAAACCAAGTTAACCGAGTTGCAGATAGGGGGTATGTTCTTAACAACATTGCCATCCTCTCTTGAGAATTTGTCCTCCTTAACTACATTTAGAATTGAATGTTGTGAGAAGTTGGAATCTTTACCAGATTCTCTCAAGCATCTTACTTTATTAAGAGATTTATCTATACAGGGTTCAGGAGTTAAGTGTTTACCAAAATCACTCATCCATCTTCAAAGTCTGACAATACGGTCGACCCCAATCAGTGAGTTGAGTTTTGGGTCAGGTTGCATGCTCAAGAGGTTAGGTCTGTTTGGAACGAAAGTGTCCAAGATTTCAATATGCGGAGATTGTTCTCCCTTCCTTGAGACTCTTATTCTTGGACGGAATGTGGATTTAAGGGAGTTGGAAACCCTGCCACCAACATTGAAGACCATAAATCTTATATATTGTAATGTCCTGAAGGATATCAGAGGTGTCCGTGGCTTGAGAAACCTTCAGAATCTGCAGATATACAACTGTGAAGAGTTGGACAGCCTTCCATGTTTTGCAGAATTAACGTCTTTAGAAAAATTTGAGTTGAAAGGTAGCAGCAAAGTCAATAAAATAGAAGGTCTACAAGAGTTGAGATCGTTGCGGAAGTTGAGCATAGAGCCAGATGTGCTTCCAAGTTTTGCACAGTTTACTTCTCTAAAAGAATTTGAATTGCAAAGGTGCAACGAATTGGAGAAGATACAAAGTTTAGTACATTTGAAATCACTGGAGAAGCTGAACATAAGTGATTGTACAGAATTAGACGGGCTTCCATGTTTTGCAGAGTTTACTTCTCTAAAAGAATTTGAATTGCAAAGGTGCTACAAATTGGAGAAGATACAAAGTTTAGAAGATTTAAAATCACTGGAGAAGCTCCATATAAGTGACTGTCCAAAATTAGACGGGCTTCCATGTTTTGCAGAGTTTACTCCTCTAAAAGAATTTAATTTGCAAAGCTGCTACAAATTGGAGAAGATACAAAGTTTAGAACATTTGAAATCACTGAAGACGCTCAAAATAAGTAACTGTCCAGAATTAGAGGGGCTTCCGGGTCTCGCAGGATTAACTTCCCTCAAGAATTTTGATTTGCAATGGTGCCCCAAATTGAAGAAGATGGAAGGTTTAGAAAGCATAACATCACTGGAGAAGCTCAGTATATATGACTGTTCAGAATTAGAGGGACTTCCGAGTCTTGCAGAATTAACTTCTCTTAAAGAATTTGAATTGCAAATGTGCCACAAGTTGGAGGTGCTTCCAAGTCTTAAAGAAACCATTTCTCTAAAAAGCTTTAAATTGTGGGAATGCCATAAGTTGAAGAAGATAGAAGGTTTAGGAAGCGTATCATTGGAGAAGCTCAGGCTATATGACTGTCCAGAATTAGACAGGCTTCCGAGTCTTGCAGAATTAACTTCTCTTGAAGAATTTGAATTGCAAATGTGCCACAAATTGAAGAAAATAGAAGGTTTAGAAAACCTGAGATTATTGGAGAAGATCAATATAAGTGACTGTCCAGAGTTGGAGGTGCTTCCAAGTTTAGAAAACATAAGATCATTGAAGGAGCTCAATATAAGTAACTGTCCAGAGTTGGAGGCGCTTCCAGGTCTTGCAAAATTAACTTCTCTTACAGTATTGCAAATCTGCCACAAATTGGAAAAAATAGAAGGTTTAGAAAACCTAAGATTATTGAAGACGCTCAATATAAGTGACTGTCCAGAGTTGAAGGCGGTTCCAAGTCTTCAAGAAACCCTAGTATCATTGGAGAAGCTCAGGATATATGACTGTCCAGAATTAGACAGGCTTCCGAGTCTTGCAAAATTAACTTCTCTTAAACAATTTGATTTGGGAATGTGCCACAAATTGAAGAAAATTGAAGGTTTAGAAAACATAAGATCACTGGAAGACTTTACGATAAGTGACTGTCCAGAATTGGAGGTGCTTCTAAGTCTTCCAAAAATCACTTCTCTAAAGAGATTTGAATTGCAAAAATGTCACAAATTGGAGAAGGTAAAAGGTTTAGAAAACATAAGATCAGTGGAGAAGCTCAGTGTATATGACTGTTCAGAATTAGATGGGCTTCCAGGTCTTGCAGAATTAACTTCTCTCAAAGAATTTGACTTGCGAATGTGCCCCAAATTGAAGCAGACAGAAGGTTTAGAAAGCATAAAGTCACTGGAGAAGCTCAGGGTACATGACTGTTCAGAACTAGATGGGCTTCCATGTCTTGCAGAGTTAACTTCTCTTAAAGAATTTGACTTGCGAATGTGTCCCAAATTGAAGAAGATGGAATTTTTAGAAGAGATAAAGTCACTGGAGGAGCTAAACATAAGTGACTGTCCAGAGTTGGAGGCGCTTCCAAGTCTTCCAGAATTAACTTCTCTTCAAAAACTTGGTTTGAAAAATTGCCACAAATTGGAGAAGATAGAAGATAGAAGGTTTAGAAAGCACTTTGAGAGATTGAAGTCACTGGTAGTCGTAACAAACCACATATCAGCTGTTGAACCATTCGTCAGTAGCATACAGGTAATTGAAAATAGTTGAATTAGAAATAAGAAACTTCATTTATTATTATGAGTGAATTGATTTTTCGCTGGCTTTGCCTTTTGCAAACAATGTGCAGAAATGGCCAGAGAAAGTGATGATATGCACCAGGGCATCATGTGATGTGGACTCGCTAAAAAACTACTTTGAAGGGTTGCCAAGTGTCTCTGTTCTTGACTACTCTCATGTGGTCGAAGTTGATGACTACTATGGAAGAAAGTGCTTAGAATTGTGGAGGCCGGCCGGTTCGGTGAATGCCAATTCCATTCTGATATCTTTGACTATAGATTGTGTTTATCCAGACTTGCGCTTCTCTACAAGTTTGGAGTCACCTTATAACCCTATTTTTAATAGCGAATTGGGTGAAGGAAAATGGGTATGGATGGGTGTCTTCACACAACTTTCAAGTTTGTATTGGTGGTCAAACAAGGACTATATTTACGCAGAGAATAGCGAGGGCGAGGATGTAAAAGTAAAAGTGGAAGCGGCATGGTTAGTGACGGGCGAACAGGGGAGCATAGTAGAGGCTTTTTCAAAGGTAATTAATTGTAAAACTTTTTATTAAATGTAGTTTTATTTAATTCTTTGATTTTAAGTTTAAAAATATTTGAAATAGAATGATTTTATAAATATTGATATTCGTAAAAGGAGAATGAAGTTGAAGTATAATTGAAGAAAGGGGGATTATAGTGAAAAAAAGTGTGCATGGTTTTCTACATTTAGTGAAAGGTTTTCACTAATTTTTTAAGCTTTTAACAGTAATAGGCTTAACAAATTTTATTTATATAAAAAATTATATTGTAAAATAGGTATAAAGTTTATTATTAATTATGTATCTAATTTTTAAATAATTATCTAGTATAGATATCTTAAATACATTTATTTAAGAAAGCTTGAGAGATATCAATGTGAATTTAATAGTTCTCTTTTTTCACTTATATAATTATTTTATTTATTGCATGGGCATATAAATTTGGATTTTGATTTTATAAATTATTTTATTATTCATATGTTGTTTATTTTATTTTATTTGCAAAGTATTTTTTTATTTTATTTAACTTTTAATATTATTTTTGAAAAAGCTAACATTCATTATTTTCATAATTATTTTGTTCTATTTTTACTTTGAAAAGTGTACTAAATATTAACCCATAATTTTTAGATATCATTCTCTTGAGGCATTCTATAAAAATTACAAATCTAATAAAAAAAATGGATGTCTCCATAATGATATTTTTTAATATCTTTTACACACTTTTTTCTATATTAGTAGCGTTATTAATTGAGTAAATAAAATAAATATGAAAGAAACTAAAATAATTCATTATTATATGTCTCCACATTTTACAAATATATTTGAGATATTATAATAAAAATAAAAATACACTAAACCGAAAATAATATAATTTTAAAAAAAATATTATTAATATTGTTAGAAACCCATAAAATTTAAAACTCTATCAATATCAATTATCACACTTTTTTTTAAAGATAATTTCTAATATCTTTAAATACATGTAAACTATTAATTGAGTAAATAAAATAACTCTTAAAAAAATCATCTTATATCTCCCCATATTTTATGAATATAATTAAGATATTATAATAAAAAACACCAAACAAATTAATATAAAAATTATAAATTATAAATAAAAATATTACTAAAATTATTGAAAACCAATATAATTTAATATTCTATCAATACTAGTTATAAAATATATTGAGAAATTTATAGAATTCGAGATCTCAAACCTTCCAAAAAAAAATATTGAATTTTTTTTTTATACATAATGTCATTAATAAGAAGGCAATTGATTTTTCATTTAAGGGAGTTAAAAATGACTTTAAACAATACAATAACATAAATAATAATATAGTATGTCAAAGAGAACTTTTAGTCATCAAATATTTAAAGATTTACATTAGATTAAATTAATAATTATAAATGTTTTCTATATTTATCAAAATAAATTCAGTCAAAGTAATAAAGGTGAGATGTTTAATTATAAAATTATCTAAAATCAATTGTGTATTAAATATGAACTAAAGCAATTTTATGCTAGTGGACTTTTATATGCAGATATGAAAAAACAAAAAAAATAGCAAATCCAACTTGTGTGCCCCTTCTACAGACCCAAGAACCAACACTCCTTTATCGTATGCATGCAGGAGGTTCCCCATCCATTGGTGCTACAATGAATTAATAAAAATAATTTTTGGGAGTGGTGGTGGATGGTTTTTGACCAACCTCCATGCAATAACTATGAGGTACCATAGTATTTTTTAAGGAAACTCTATTGTGATTTTGTACTCAATATGGTGCCAAATTATTTTGACATTTTAGACTTTCAAGGTAGAGGTGGGGGCTCCACACATGATAGATTGAGTGGACGACATAATCCACAGTTGGAACCAAAACCCTTGGCCAAATCCATTGGCCAAGATGGATTTAATTTTTGAGTCCATATAAGATCTAGGTCTATATTTGAAAAATACACAACCTGCAATAACAACGTCTACCAAGCAAAATAGAAACACCCACATTGTAGCCCAACCAACCTTTGTTTGTTGTCTTGCTAATGCAAGTATCATGGTCTCTTCTATATAGGAGGTCATCTTTCCAAATACATTCATAACTACCTCGTGTGTTTTTTTTTAACTATAGTCTAAGAAAATTGACAAGCCTTCTTTTCTTTGAACTCATCTATATCTTCACAATTGTTAACATCATCTCCCTTAAAATATAAGACACTTTCATCCACTATTTCGTATTTCCAAACAAGCAGAATATGATTGTCCATCCTAGGTATTGTGCTAGCAACAACTATTATTAATATTTCTTGATGATGCATGATTTGGACTATTCTTGTGATCAAGAATAATGAGTTCACTTGAAGTTTGCAAATATAGCTTCTCACTGTCGTACTTATTCTATCATAGTGACTGCAACAATTTTTTGCATCTTACTCATGAGCTACCCTTATACCTATGCCCCTTATGGTCATGGTCATTGTCCTTGTATCCATTTTTTTTTAAAATGGGATGTAAGGGTGCATGTTTATGTATATTGAGTTGGATTCCCTGGATGAAGCATGATATTTGAGAGCATGTCTCAAATGAAACTTCAACCATGATGTCCACACCAATACCTCTATTACTATTATGTTCTATATAATTCATATGTTTCATTATGCATTGAGAAAGTGGCCCACAATGGGATTCATACATGTGTATCAATGCTTTAAGGTAGTCCTAATCATCAACAAAATTTTTCCCATGTGGTTGTTTAACCAGGGCAAAATAAAAGAGCCCATTTTTATATAAATTAAGCTTTTCTAATAAGATTTATACTTATATCATTGTACGACCATTATGCCATGGCTTCAACAAGCTTTAAAACCCCTATCTTTTATCACATATTGTCCTTTGAAAACTATTTGCATGAATCATTGTAGTGTTTGTTCTAGTTTTTTAATCATTGTTATAAACTCTAGCTTCTTACCATCACCATGAGACCAAATTACTTTGAGGCATTTTTTCAAAAAGTTCATTGCCTTGTCTATGCTTTTAATTAAACAAAGAAACTAATGAAAGTGATAAAAACTTCATATTTGTTCTTTCATTTTCAAATGTTGACTTGAGACAGCTTTGGCGATGTTGTTGACACAATGGACCATGGAGTTGCTTCAATAATAGGCAATTTTGATCCGTTGAGAGAGGTTTGCGAAAGATTATTGAAAATTTTCATGATACTTGTATGTAGTTTAATTGTTATCTTGATGGTTGCTACAGGTGGTTGTCACTTCAGATCCTCGACGTGGTAATGTTATATATGAGTGATGATTATTTGTATGTGGTAAGTGATTATTTTGTTATATGTCATTCCACAATTCAATTTATATATATTAACATTTGTACTTTTTATTGTATCATTTGAAACTATAGATGAGTGAAGAAAGGAGGACTAGTGAGCACATTCAAAAGACAAAAGAATCTATAGACACTCCATCCAACCGACTGTCAAACGCTTCATGTGGTCTATTTCCTTTTCCTAGTGGGAAATGAATATGTATTAGGGTCATTTTTTGTATGCCTACATGGCATTTTTGAACATATATTTTGTATTATTGATACATGTGACATTTTATGTCCATATGGCTCTTTTGTAGTAAGCATGTATGACTTTATTGGATATATTATATACCTTTATTGACATATATCATTGTATAGCCTTACAATTTTTTTATTTTAATGCAAATCTTATTTTACCACTACTATTCTTGAATGAGTTATCATGTGTATTGTGTAAATTGTATGCTTCAATGTTGTAGGCATGGGCATTGTTTACATCTAATGCTTAAATAATTATGGTTGATTTTTATTACATTAAAATTTTCACACATTCCTATAGCTTTTTAACATTCATGATAAATTTTATTGAGTAGACATTTAATTATCTAAACACTCCTATAGTTAAAGCTAATTAGCCTGTTACCTTCTTCAATAAACTATTTAGCCTTCTTCTTAACTAGGCCAATAATGAATTTCTATATGAGTGTGCCTTTCATGTGTATATTGGTGACTTATGTGTATTCATACTTTGTGACTTACGTGTATACATGTGAATACTTTTTAAATACTTTGTGACTTGTAATGTGTATTTGTATGTATCCTTCATGACTTGAAACCTATGAATTATAGGTATTCAAGTGTATACAACTTACATATGTATACTTTGTCACTTATGCGTATTCCAATGCATATTTTGTGACTTGCGTGTTTTCATGCGTATACTTTGTATTCATTTGTATACTTCATGACTTACATGTATTTGAGTATTTTTGCTTCACTTATTCACATGTATACTTCATGTATTTTGTGTATTCATGAGTATGCTTCCAATGTATAATTAATGTGTTCACATGTATTCTTCATGATTCATGTGTATACTTCATGTGTTCACTTGTATACTTCATGTTTCTTGTTTATATTTCATGTATTACATGTATTCACGTGTATGTTTCATGCATCTAATGTATAATTCATGTGTTCATGTGTATTCTGCATGATTCATGTGTTCATGTGTATTCTAGATGATGTTTCCCATTTCTCCTGGTCTTTGAGTTTCTTCATTATATTATGAGATAATATGAACTCATGTTCAAATATTGCTAACAACATTGTCCATGAAAAACACAGTCATAAAGAACCTACAATATGAGGACCAACATGGTCAATGTTTCACAATCATAAAAAAAATTAATCATTGTCTTTCATTTTCTCACAGTCTTGACATTTAGCATTTGGTTAGCCCTAGCATTGCTCATTGTTTTCCTTCATGGTTTGTCTTGAGAATTTTGTGAACACATACCAAAGGTTGCCTTTGCATCCTCCTTGTGCTTTAGTTTTTGTCCTATAACTTATGAGTTTTTTGCACTATAATTTCTGATTTTGCTGCCCATTACTTGATATTTCTGTTTATATTCATTATTGATGTTCATATTTATGATATTTTTGCTCATGACTGTCATAATGGTATTGATATTGTTTCCCATTATTCATATTTGCAGTGTCAAAAAAAGTCATTGGGGACATTTTCACACTTGTTTGGGCCTTCTTTACAAAATTGAGTCTAATGTTGCCTTGATTTAGTGTTGTAATCTGGTTGGCACATTTGCATTAAGTGTTAGGCCCTTGTGAACAAATGAATTTAAATTGTACCTTGCTAAAGTGTTGTGTCTATGATTTATGTGATGATGATCATGATAATAATGATGAATGCATTTACTTTCTATTATGTATGTTGTGTTATGTTCTATATGATGATGATACAATATGTTATGGATGCAAATGATGATGCAACTAATGTGTTATGATTCTATGATGCTTTATGAATAATGTCTATATGATGTATGTGATGGATCCTATTATGCCAATGAAATGTGATGCATTTGATGTTTTTGTTCTTTTCTGATGAAAAAAAAGGATGTAATGGTTGAATGAATGTTTATATGAAATGATCGTATGATGATACCTAATTCTGTGGGAAGTTATGCAATGATGATATGCTATGATATGATAATGCAATTATGGATGATTCTATATGTTTTATGGATTTGATTATGCAATAATGATATGTGATGAAATGTGATGTTCATATTGATTATGTATGGATGTGATGATAATGATATATAATGATTATGTAAATGATGTGTGATGTTTTGTAATGTTGAATTATGAATATGTGATGCAAATGATTATGTAGATGATTGTGTTCTAGGGTCTTAATATTAAATGAGTGAATTTATCTAACTTCCAAGAGTTGTGGGATGGTTGTCATCAGTTGATTCTTTGTTAAATTAAGCTTCACAAAACCTGACATGTTTTCCAATTCTTTTAGAAATTTGAAGAGACTCGCTCATTTAAGCTTAGTGAACCACTTTCCTAATGCCACTATATAAAATGATTTTGATTATGTAAATGAGATGTGATGCATGTCTTTTTGTGTTGTTTGATGCAAATATGATGATGTGATGCATGGATGGATGAATGATGTTGTAATGTTTTATAATGTATGCAAATGATGATGCAAGTGATATGCAACTAAATGAGAATGTTTTCTAATTGATGATAATGCAAGTGATCTGTAACTATATGAAAATGATGTGTTTTTGGTAATGTCAAAGGTACTCAATCCCTTAATGCAAGAGATAACATCATTGTTATTGCTTTGGAAATCTCATAAATACAGATGCAAACTAGCATGGATGCAATCTACTCTAACCATGTAGATCTCATATGTAAAAGTTGTCACTCATAACAACCGATTTGGTCATGATTTTTATCATCATTGGACCTTTAAAATGTTGAAAGTGAGTACAAGCATCAATGGTATATTTAAACCATGATGACTTGATTACTACTTCCATGATGTTTGATAGTGCAAGTTAACACAAGCATCTAAGTATAATTAAACTAAGATGACCTAAGTATCACTTGCGTAAATAGACAAGATTTGACCATTTTCCTATGCAAATTTGGAATGTCATTAGTGATACTTTGTAGAGCATGTTCCATGAAAATTTACACAATAAGAATGATCAACTCGTAGAAAACAGACAAAAAAAATCATACTCCTTGGCTCCTCTAGTTCGATACATCATTGAGGGGCTGTAGAGATATGATAACAAAAATCCAAGTACAACAATTGAACATTTGTGTTTAATGTGATAAACCCATGATTCAGAAAGAACATCATCCATTTGAAGTTTACTTTTGATTTGATTTGGGTGTTCGATGTGTTTCTATTTGTGTGATTGATGTTCAATGTTTAGTTGCACTATGATCATTATTTTGGGTTGTGTTGCACTACTGTTGTTTTTCTGTTGGTTTAAGCCCAAAGTTTATTTGCCCCTAGTGAGTTCAAGATTTTTCCCCCAATCCAAGGTGAGACACAACCGTGATGACCAAAACCCAACCTAAAAACCTATCCTAGGGGCCTCGGGGGCTGATCAATAGATTATTCTTGCCTACGTTGTATACGCAGAGACCATGTAGTTCAATTGACGACCCTACCAATTTTACAAGATGAAGAGACAAACGTGAAAATTTTATTTTATTATGATAGACTCCTAGAAGACTGACCTAAATGTTTCAAGGGACGATCAAAGATCAACCTTGCCTATGTTCAAAGCTTAGAGACGACATAGTTCGATAAGATGACTATGTTTTTGTCTTTTTGAATTTTTGACCTGTTTTTGGTTTTTGATATGTTTTGAATGTTTTTGGATTTTCAATTTTATGAACTCAAGAATGTACACAAATCCGATCCAATGTAGGACATGCCCCCAATGCGATGTGATAGGAAAAACTAATTTTTATAATGAGTTGATTAGTACTAGGGGAGATCATGACACAAACACTGGATCAATTTATGATGCGAACATGGATGCATGACGAACGCAAATATGGAAGCGTGATGGATGAATGATGCAGAGCAAGTCACGTAGCCCAAGATGGATGGAGAGTGCTTATTTTACACAAGGCATATGTTTGCCAGGTTTTCACCAAGGTGCTTGCCCAAAGCACCACCGAAGTGGTTTTCACTAGAGGACAATTTTTTTTCTTTACTATTTTCAATCATTTTTTAAATTTTTTTTGGATTTTTGCTTTTTTTTTGTATTTTTTTAGGACCTTTTTCTGATGAAATGATATGATATGACTGTTTGAAGAAAGAATATTCCCCAAAATAGAGATAATGCAACCATGGATAAATGATAGATCAAAATGAAAGTTTCACTGTAAAACATGTCACACAAGCAACATATCTCTTATCAAAAGATGACAATGGTTGATTGATTAAGATGCTAGAAATGATTGATTCCATAAGGCATGATGATGATAAGATTGATGATTACTGATGATTGATTGATAAAATATATCAGGATTGGATAATGTTTTACAACTTTGATCAAATATGATTTACATGATAAGATTCAAGGTTGCAAAGGGACGTGATGAGATAAGCTAGGAGATATGGAATGGAAGAAATGCAAAGATAAGGATAATGAATGGGATGATCAAGATCAACTAGATGAGATACGGACACAAGGCCCAAGTACTTTGCCCCTATTCCCCATCAAGACCAAGGAAAGGAAGAAATGATGTATTTAAGAAGAATGATGGAATATGGATAAGGTGAAAGATATGGTATAAAAGATATGGACAAAGTGAATAGGATAAGATATACGATGTTCAAGGAGATCCTTAACCTTGTCAAGATCAAAGGTGGAAATGTAAGGAATGATAAGATGGATGAAACTTGCCCCCCAAGTGTAGAGTGTAAGAGGAATATGGAAAATAGGATATGGATGATAGGGCGATGGAGGAAGGACTTAAGCATCAAGTTTCATGACCAACTATCCCTTTAATAAACCATGGTAAATATGAATTAGATTGTTAAATGTTGGCCTATTAAAGGTATGATGGAAGAAACTAAGGACTTATCCAAAGGTTTGGATTAAAGGATAATAATGGGGGATGAATGTTGGGTAATGGATAGGAGGTGGGAAGACTTGCTGATGGATAGATGGAAAGCATCACAAGTTCAACATTGGTACACACCTTGAGAGATGGTGGAGTTATGGAGGAAAAATGGATTTGGAAGGTGTGAGGTTTTTAGATGGAGGATTGGAGGGAGCTTTTGGATTAGAAAATTTGAATGCCAATTTAGATTTTATTGCTTCTATGAAACTTTTTGGAATCCACATTATTTTTTATTTTGATATTTGTTTTGTGGGCCTTTGTGGCCTTTGATATTTTTCTCTTTGATTTATGGACCTTTGTGGTCTTGGGAATTTTTCCTTTCGCTTTGATGGGCCTCTGTGGCCTTTTGAAATTTCCTTTTGATTTATGGACCTTTGTGGTCTTGGAAATTTTTCTTTTTGCTTTGATGGGCCTTTGTGGACTTTTTTATTTTTCTTTTGATTTTGGATCAAATTTTCTTTTATTTTTGCATGCCTCTTCGAGGAGACATGTTGATCCTTTGACACATGTGGATTTTGATATGGAGGCTTTTGACATTTGACACCCAAATTGCTTCTAAGAGCAATGGGAGGGGTGGATTGAGATGAATGGTATGGAGGCATTATGGATGAGTGAGTGTAGGTAGAATTTTGAAAGGGCATCAAGGATGTGTGCCTTTGTTATTCTTGAGGAATAGGTTATGGACCTAGGATAGATGGAAGGTTTGAAGGACTAGGATACTTAGGTGTATAACCAAGGCCATGGTAATATGGGTTTTCTTGAGCAAAATGGGTTCTATGATACCTTTTTCATGAAGGCCTAATCCTTTTCCTTTGTAGTTCATACTTTAACACATTTGTTTACCAATGGGATATGTGTTCTTTGTGAAACAAGATGTGAGTCCATTTTGGGGAGGATATGATATGGATGAAAGGATAGGTGTCAGAAGTAAACTGGAGTGGAAAAAGGTGGAGGATCCCAATTTGTAGGTGTGTGGTTCATGGATAGCTTTGGATGTTTATCATTAAAGCTTACACCTCTCCGAACAAGATTCTCCGAACAAGGTTAGAAACAATGTTGAATTCAAAGTTTCATGAAAAAACTTTGAATCAATGATAGAACAAGATTCTCCGAACAATGTTAGAAAAAAAATGGACTCCTTATTAGTTTTATCCTTCCCACATCCCACCAATTGTGACCTCACAGATTTAAACTTGTTAATTCTACCTCTAGTTGCAAAGCACAAAACTCACTGATCTAACCAAATATGTTTTTGAACTCATCCCATACCTCCTTGGGTGTATTACATTCCTCAATGTGGAAAAGAAGATTGTTAGAAACATCCAAAGCTATTAGACCCATCCAAACAACCTTGTTCGGAGAGGTGTAAGCTTTAATGATATTGTTGAATTTACTTATTTTGGTTTAATATGAATGTTTCATTACAATCAATAGCTTTGGATGTTTCTAAAGATTCATAGAGATTTATTTTGAAGAAGATAATTATAAGGAATATAATAATAATAGTCTATTACTAAAGATTATTAGAATTAGTATGCTAATCATTAAAGATTACACCTCTCCGAACAACCTTATGGGAAATTTAGCGAGTGGGGAATTGATTTGCACCTCATTGAATGGCCTCTAAGATTTTTAAAGAAAGTCGAATCTTCTATGTGTTTGAGGGAAAGGGGGAGAAAAAAATGCAAACAAAAAATAAAGATGGTGATGCGCCAAAGCTTTTACAACATTTTAAACCTTGACTATTTATTATAATTGATAAGATAGATACAAAATGCCACAGAACCTTCATTGTTGGGAAGAGAATGAGAAGCAAAGGCTAGAGAAAGCACAATGTAGCCTTTCAAATCTCCTGTGGGAAGCATCCATTAATGTCCAATTAGAGATAAGAAAACCCTAAAGATTAACAAGAATATGCAATTTTTTATAGAATCCTTCCTCCTTTAAAACATAATATAGAAAATGGCATATCTTTTACAGAAAATGAAAGAGTATAATGGACATGATTCAATTTATAAAAGATAGCATAAAACATAGAAGCTAACAAAATGCAAAATAATTAACTGGAACATCAATGTAAAGCTTTAACATAATACTTTCAATAAGAATGAAATATGAAAAAGAAACTTGACAAAGGCCATAAAATGTACAATCCCAAAGATTTCTTCCAAATAGATAAACTTCTTATGATATATTAACTAAAAATAGTGATCAAATGCTAATCCAATGATAGTTTGAATTAGATATAACATGCCAAAGAGAATAAGTAGTATTATGTAAAAACCATTCTATTTCTAAGAAAATAGAGCTCTCTAAAACAAAATCTATATTCTTCAAAAAGATCTTTTGAAAGAAAATAGAACTATTTTATTCATTGCTGCCAACCCTTATTTATAGCTAGAAGAAGAGAACACTACCACAAATAATCCAGAAGAAGAAATTGCTAGCTGCCCGAATCTGATAGCTTGCAATCCAATTTTAGATCTTGATTGGATCATAGAAATATTTTCTCACAAATTCTTAATTGCTTCATTAATGGTTTCAGATATTTAGCAAAGATATACTGTCAGAAGACAATCGTATTTTAACACAACTTGGAAAAATATGATTGATCAACTATGGAGATTGATGACGCCAACTCGAAGGTTCCACCCTGAAAGTAAGACATCTACCACACTTCCCAAAAAACTCTGCCCAAAAAGATCTTTCCATGGAAGATATAGACTACCTGATGAAAATAGATGACATGTTAAGTAAGCGGGCGATTTCAGATTTTTTGAAAATGATTTTGAAGAAAATCCCCACCAAGTTGACATGTGTCCTAGTTCAAACTTGAAAGGAAAATGATATTTATAAAGCTGTGTAGCCACCATGTGGTGCATTACGAGTATTTATGCAAGAGAAATCTTCATTATTTGGGTGCAAATTCATCCCAAAGTGGAAAGGAAGTAAGGGTCGGAAACCAAAAAATGTTCAAAGGAAAAAATTGCTTCACAAGTTACATAAAATTGTATGATATAGTTTGATATCTCAACATGTTGACTCCTAGTTCCAAAGGAGGTCATAATATAATATGATTCTTTTACTTGAAATCTTGTAATCAAATTATAAGTAGGATATCACTTAGAGCCATGTTGGGGTTTTTACATATCATTTCATGGTGGTGATAATTTGACTATTACTACCTTATACTCTAATATGATTGGGTTTGTTTTATACTAATAGTTTGTCCCTATAAGAAACTATGGTTTAAGATAGGTTGTTTAAGATAGGTGAGGCTTTAATGCTCAAATTATTATAAATATGGCTAATAATTAGGACCATTAAATGTAGAGAAATTTTAGGAGCCTCATTCTTATTAATATTTCATCTTATCACATTGAGCTAATTCATCGAGTAAAATAATATATAGTTTTGTTTGGTTTCATCTATATGATCTTCCTTTGCTAATCCAACTCTAAATTCAATAAGGTTTGTCTATATAAGTTTAAAAGACTTGTAAAGTGTCTAGTATTTGCATAGGTTATCTTAACTTGGGAAAGTGAAATCTCTTATCTTGATAGTTGAAATCCTAGGAGAACTATGTGTGACTCCAATCCCATTTAGAAATGTTCCTTGGGAAAAGGATGCCTTGGACTTGAGTTATTAGGGGAGGGTTTAGAGAATATATTTCAAGTTTTGATATTTTTATTAAACCTAATTATCACCCCCTCTTAAGTATGCTTAAGATTTAGGCTAAATTTTACATCAAATGGCTATGAACTTACCTTCTAAATGAGTATGTTCCTAATACCCAAGTCTAAGCCAATAATAATCAATCCATCATCATCAATACTACTTACTTTGAGGTTTTGTGGTGTTTGGATTCCAAAAATCTACTCCAATATTTGATGAATTTTTAGATTCATTATAATCATGGTATGTCTCTATGTGAATGTATCAAAATACCTTTGTATTTTTATAAACTAAAATTATTAAATCCTTTTGTGTTGTACATTATGAGATTGTGTCTTGTCTTAGTGATATGTATAGAAAAGAATAGGTTAGTCTCAAAACACTAAGGAGGTCTATTATTGTAAGAAATAAGAGCATGATAAACTAGACCATGAATGAACTAAGGAAACCTACTAACTTTTTATGTAATGATGATGCTAAATTAAGCCTTTATGAAATGATCATGTAAACAAATATTATTTAATATGGACTCTAAATATGTACCTAGAACTATGTTCATTTTAAAATGAGATTTGTATTGATCACCATCACCAAATATGGGGAATTCAAGGTAAGTAGCACTAAATATGGCATGGCGTTTTACCTTTATATTTATTTAGTGGATAATTGTTTGTTAAAATTTATGATTGATAATATACTAAATTTTGTGTCCTTAGAAGTAGAATATTATCTAATATTACTCCTATCAGTTTGATTTTTATCTAATATATATTGTGTTTCTATGAGAAACGTGAATGTACACCTGGCCTTCAATATTACTTCATGAGTTAATATATTTTTTTTTTGTCTTTGAATAGATGCAAACTCATGTAAGTTCAATGTGATTCTTATGTGCTGGTAATTTTGACCTCAAATCTATACTTGACCATATGTATAGGTTTCTAGATCACTATGTGTGGTATGTAATAAATTCAACCTTACTAGTGCTTATGAATCCTTGAGATATTTTGGTTGTTATAAATGGATATAGAATAACCCACATGTTGAAACCAAGTTTTCTATAGGTATGCATTGTGCTTAATTGACTACTATTGGTAATGTGTACAATATGAATTCCTTGAGCTAATCATCATATCCTAACGATTAGCCAAATTTTACTAGTAGCATGGAGGTGAAGGATGCTAGAAGATATACATGCTATAATACATATGTAGTTTGGCTAGTTATCACCAATATAACTGTGTAGGTGATATATGTTAGGTCTTCACTACTATATCTTAGGGATTAGTTAGATATTATTAGTATCATAGAGCTAACATATGCTACGAAATATCCATGATATGATAGGGTTTAGTCACCCTTCACTAGTACCATAGAGCTGATAGATGCTAAGATCTACTCTATACCAAGCTAGACCAACTTTTTCTAATGGCATGAAGGTGATAGATTTTGGAATCCACTAGATTGAATTATTTAGTAGGTTGTCAACATCTTATTAATAGATTCATGGGATGTAGTTTGCTACAAGTAAACCTTAGTAGATAATGATCACAAGTAGTATGGATGCTTGATTGAAATCCTAGCTTGTATCGAACCAAGAAGAATGATGGGAGGGATACATAAACATTTACTTTTTTGGATGAGATGCAATTAAAGGGTTAGTGTTAGTGAATTGGGTAATAAGAGGATACATACATGTATTAGGTCACATCTAGTTCCTATTATTAGTTGGTCACTATGGATATGTGATTCAATTACCATATGTATATGTGTGTTAATGGCCTCATGTGTTATATATTGTTACACAAGTATTCTTTTATCGATGATGCCAACAAACTATATGATATTTTTTTCTAGTTATCACAATTGGTAGTTAACAAAGAAAACATATGGGATAGTCTATGATATAGTATGGGATTGACTTAAATACTTATGGATAAGTTGACTAGGTAAAGATGAAGATGTTTGTAGAAAGGTTGCAACCACTTCTTTTTTTCTAGCCAACCTCTGTGCATACATGTGATGCTAGTCAAAATGTATATAAGTGATGCATACACAAGTTAATCGCATTTTATGTATGTGGCATATGTGTGAATTAATAAAACTATATATATGTGATGCATGTGTGAGCTTTCCATTGTGTGTACCTATGACATATCTATGAGCTAGTCACATTGTGTATATGTGACATATGCGTGAGCTAATCACTTTGTACCTATTAGATGTGTATGAGCTAGTCACATAGTGTATATATGATGTATGTTTGAGTCAATCACTATGTGAAAATTTGATGTTTGTATGACTTGGACCCTATGTGGTTTTGTGTGTGATCATATATTGATGTTGGGATTCAGCTAACATTTAAATATAAGACATTTGCTATCATACTATTGTAAATAGATTGAGTTGGAAGCATACATTCAATTAATGAATGTGATTAAATATAAGATCTAAGATCTCTTATTAGAGGAGAGGATGAAATCTCTATATTATTGACATGTGACTACAAAGCTTACAATTCCTAAAAGGGATACACAGGAAAGACCATTATAAATAAACCCTTGACTTCTCCAATGGGTCTATAGAAGACCATATATTGAGAGTTTACCATATTTGCTGTGAGTATATAAGAGTGCAGCTTTGAATTATTACCTTGTATCTGATTGATACGGTTGTGAAGGTAGCCTTTCTAAATTGGATAGAAGTTGCTTAGTTTATTTATTATTTAAGACATAATTTAAAAAAAACCCGAAGATAATTATACAAATAAACAACTATAAAAGGAACAACCAAAACATAACATGGGTTCTAAAAAATCATAAAATCAGGAAACAGTTTCTAAATGATTCTTGTAGCTCGAATCACAGACTTTTAATCAATAACTCAGCTAAGCTACAACAGAACTTAGACTGTACAGGGTCTAAATGAAAATATTCCTATTTGTACACACTTTCAAGTATTTTTTAGGCTGAAAAATCAGTTCAGTAATTAATGGAGGTTTCTTTGAAACAAAGAGAAGAGTATAGACCTCTGTGGCTCCTGTTGAGTCGAGCAGACCGCTAGCTCCTGATGCAAAATTTATCCCAGCAGTAAAATTCGCCCCTGGTTGGAGATAAGGAGGGGGAAATGGGAGTCCCAAGTAAGTAGCTACAATCACAATCAATTTATTAGATCGAAAACTGTATTAGTATATAAAAAAATTGAATAAGACCATATATATATATGTAACAAGAAATTATACCAACGAAGTCGAAAGCAGTGCGGCCATTAGTAAAACGACCGGTTGGGTAGGGGAAAAAGGAAATTCCATACGGTGGGAAGTTTGCAAGCGATGTAGAGTTTGGAATATAATTATTATTGCCTGCATCTATTAACGAGTCTCCAAACACATATATAGCTGGCGCATAAGGCTTTTCATCAGCTGCTGCAAAACAAATGATGAGCCACAGCCCAGCTAAGATACTCAGCAGTACTGAGCTCTCCATTCTTATCTTGACAACCGATTATGCCAACCACGCTTGCCTACCGCAAGGAAACAAATATACAAAATATGAAACGTGTTCTCTTTAGAAATGATATTACCTAATAACATGGTGCAAAAGGGGCAGTCCTTAGAAAAATACTATTAAATCCAACTCACTGCTCAGTTTCAACTTTCTAATGATCCAGTGCGCACCTGGGAATATCTAAATCCGAAGGGAGTCTTAAAAAGGTGAAACAATTCAGATTGAAGTGCGGTGACGTAGCGTGTGGAGAAGAACAAAAAGAAACTTGTTTAACAGGTCGAAGGTACCCCATGATTCCCAGGAGGGAACACTGTGCATGGGGTGACATAAGTAATTGCACCTGCACATTACCAAATCATAACAAAACATACGCAATGCATGAGCCATGGGCTGCGGGAAATGAGACTTGTTTAACTCTCAGAAATCAGACCTACTTTTTAACAAATTAACCTAACTATTTCTAATGGCACGACAGTGCTAACCTACCAAACACGAGGCATAAATCCCAACCCACATTCATGGCATGACCCAAAGAACCTTAACAACGTTTACTCCAAGGCAATGACTCACTAATAGCTACCTATGTCTTTTGGTTTTAAGAGGGGACGTGGAGTAGGTTCGGATCCATAAGTCATATCTTTTGCATGACATATTATAAGTTTTCAAAGGCTTATCAAAAAAATATTAAAGCACAAACTCTTTTGTATTGGAGGAATCTATAGATGGGTATTTAATAAATAATTTGAGTGTGATTAATCTAAATATTAGATTCTAAGTTCGACTGATAGATAATTTCAAAGAATATTTTATCAATTATTGAATTAGTTTTTTAATATATATTAATTATATAGTTTCAAGAAAGCAATTGAGTTTATTATGAAAATCAAGTTATAGCTAAATCCAACACACTTTACTTGACTAGCGTGCAATAGCATGTTCTAGTTTATGGTCAAAATAGGACATTAATATTAGTATTTTTAATCAAATTTTCACTTTGTATGACCCATAGCAATTAAACTATATTTTTTTTTTTTCAGTCTTATTTTACCTGAAGGCGGAGAAAGGGAAAATGCAAGTGGGTGTGATGATGCATCCTTGTGGGAATTTAGAAACTTCATATGATTGACAAATGGGAGAAAAAAGTCTAAGCTAGTGGGGAAATTTTCAACCTCATTTGCACCTGCTTAAAGTTTTGAACTAAAAATTAGGGGCTGCTATTGTTGAGGAAAATGTTCTAATTAATCCTTAGCATATTTATTTTTTCTTCATGAGATCACCTACTCCTTTAAAATAGATCATGAAACCCCTCTCATGAGACTGCACCCTAAAATTTCTCTATTTCTTAAACTCTCTTAAAACATAAGCGAACATTCCAAGAGTAACTTAGGCAATGGTATGAATGAAAAAAATACATTAATCATAATCTGACCTAATTAGGGCAACACTACGAACCCTAGCTCATTTATGTTTGTTTATTTCCTATTTTTTTCTTTACCTTCACAAGTAGGGCTAAGAGAACAACCCAAACAATAATAAGGTAGGCTTATGCATTGATAAATGGTGCTAGAGGGAGAGAGGGGCACCCAAATTACATTTTGAAGTTTAATTTACATTTTCCTTTACCTAGACACTTAGTCCTATCATAATGTGATGCAATTTTTGTTACATTTGCTACAAAACAGGGCAATCTGAAAGCGGTGATAATCAAGGAGGGAGGGTGGGGGAAAAATACATGCACATCATCTTGAACCTATAACACTGCATGCTTCGTATTTAAATTTTTATCCAATGATTACGTGAAAATAAATTCCAAACATACTATAGTTTATAGGAAGTTACCCAATTTTTGCACTTTTAAAAAATATATCTTACAATTAATATCCATTGCTATGACGAGTTGAAATTATTGTGCCACAAAAACATGGGGTATTGTGGACACTTAAAAAATTCCTAAATGATATCATGCACTCGAATTGGGCATACTAACATCATTTCCTCCTAAAACCCATCCTCTTTTCACTTAATTGATTAAATTAGCCTAGCTATTTAATTAAATGTATCATTTGCATCTGTTAACCTAGTTAAACTAATCAGGTTAATTTATCCCCTTTCATGCTAACATTTTGTCTTATTAAATTGAATAAATCTAATTATTTAATTTAAATCCCTAAGTCTTCTTATTTAATTACATAACCCTAAGTTATTTAATTAAATATCATTTCACTTCTCCCCTTTTCACTAAATCCTATATTTAATAAAAATCATGAACTTCCCCTAATTGCATAATTAATACTTTGTTTAATTATCAATCACTAATTAATCTAATCCCCCCACTTGCAAGGGAATATTCCTCCCCCTTTTGTACATTAAAACTTTCTCTTAAATTTTCTAAATATCTAATTTCTCCTCACCCATGAGAATATTCTAAAGAATATTCTCTCCTTACTTATTTGAAAAAAGGGAATATTCTTCTTCCTAACAAACTTACAAGACTTCTTGTGCAAGTTTTGAGTGTGTTTTTTTGGAAGAATATAGACCCTTGATTATTTCCTTGATCCATGTGATCATTGATTATCATCCGTTGATGAGAATCCATGATCCATATTTCATCTTTCCTCCATCCTTGACCATTGATTAAATCTTTTGATCTCAACCCTTCATTTCTCATTTGTCCTCCTATAAATAGGCCACTATTTGGAGACAAATGGATCCATCTTTTAACAAAAAACTTACACTGTTAAAATCACTTACATTTGCACTCACATTTAACATCATTTTAGATTAATTTACTTGCATATTAGCTTAGCTTTTGTTAATGGCTTCCATGATAACATAGATGCATACATTTAGTATATCTTATAATTTAGGTTTCAATATTTTTAGCTTAAAATCCATTTAGACTAGCTTTGCATACATCCATATCAATCATCTAAGTCTACATCATGTTAAAATAGCTTGCATCATGTTAATGTAGCATTTAAATTATGCTTCATCACATATCTTTCATCAGTTTTGTCGATTATATTTGATAGAATCGATTGAAACAAGCTCATTTATTCGTGGGATTGGGAAAGGGTCATCATTCCACATCAACACGACACCACTCCCCCAATAGGATAAATTTCAATGGATTAGAATAGGTGTTTCTAAAGCTTTCATAGTTTAATATGTTAATTTTGATGGATTCCTAGTTTAGTTTTTATTGATTAATCTTATTGGACTAATATTTAGTGGCATAATTACACTTTAAATCCTCATGGATCAAGTGTAGTTGGCCCATACTAATCCATTGGTCACATTTTGGAACTACAAGGAGGGCATGAACTAACCAATCTGACAAATTTCTTGTTAAAACTCCATTTTCCTTGTGTTTTCAGGTACACCGACGCTATTAATTATCAATTGATGCATTTGATGACACATCGCTCTACAACGACACACTCGTGATTTCAATTTATCAACACATAATTAAAATAGTGACACATAATTAATTTCATCACCACATTTTAATATAGCGATGCTAATTTATTTTTTTAATGCAGAATGAATTTCTCTTTAGCGACACAATTGATATGTCGACGCAATTGATCTCCTTGTTTACTACAAAGGGCTGCTATCAATTTTTAATACAATGATGCTATTGAGGAATTTTAGTGATGCAATTGATTTCAATGTCATGAATTAGTGGTAAATAGAACAAAACTTGATTTTTTGACATATATTTGAATTTTTTGGCTTTATCTAATCACTAAAATGTCTTTGACTTCTTATTCTAGTTTTTAGAATAACTAGTTTTGTAGGTTTGGATGATAACACTTGGACTTAAGGAGAATTTTGTCATTAATTGTATAATTGTAACAAGTGTTTCGACACTTATGGGGCAATTATAACCCATTTATGATGCTTTTATTTCATATTTTAGGACCAAACTATATTTATTTTGGGCTTTAAAATGAATGTTCAAATTGGTTAAAACTAAACCCTCACATCATTATGTTTGTTGGATTAAAATTGAACAACACAACTTCCATACTTCGTTTGGTGCTTAAAATGGACATGCGCTTGATTTTTCTATGTATTCTTGTTGTGCATATCCAATCCCCTTGTGCTTCTACGATCTTGGGTGAAGAGAAACACACAATTCTACTTTTCTGCTTGGAAGCGCTTATCCTCTATTCTCGCTCCTATTGGCAATCTTGGGTGATGAAAATATTTTTACATTTCAAACATGTGTCACCTTTAGAAAGGGCCTACCTCTCAACTTGAGAGAGGGAACAACCCAAAGCAGTGCTTTCATTTCAGCCCACTATATAAATAATTTGGTTGTGATGAAAGTCATGTAACAAGATGGTTGTGGTTGGCCCATATCGATGAATGTATCCCTTAGATATTTCTAAGGGATGGGATGCCTCTTAATTGAGTAGAATCACCATGTGTATGGCACTAGTTTATCCCAAATGTGGTAATTAAAATATTTGTTTGTAGTGGATAACTAAGTTCAATTCCAAAACATATTTCAAGGTAGTGCATGGGAGTAGCACTGTGCCCAAAAGTTAGTTACCATGTACAATTTTTGATTGAGGCAATAAAACAAATGGGGAAGGGACTCCTTTGCTTGGCATGTCAAGAAATTACATTTCCTTGACATAACCTATTTTTCCACTACATCTTCATGGATTAATCATCTCCTTTGATGATGGTAAGCCTACTAAGAAATACATACTTGATCTATCTAGGATTGTAAATGTTTGAGAGTCAGTTTAACACTTTCTTGGTTCCAAAACATTTGCAAACAAACATCAACAAATTCTTTTCAAAATTTCAAACCCTTGGTCTAAGTATGGATACCCATTGAAAAAACCTTGATATTGATACTTGTCCTAAGAATTTATTCTGAGAGACTTTGAAATATTTTGGTTTACATCTCAATCCATACTTCCTAAAGTTAACCAAGTAACTTTTCCCTTAACTTCATCCTTTTTCACAAAATAGACTTTGTGGAATTGATGATGTCTTTGACATATACATTTAGTTTGAACTTAATAAAGACAAGTGTTTTTGGTAAAAAAAACTCATTTAATCAAGATAAATTGAAAAATTGAACCTCACATGACCATTTGGCATCCAATCACTCTAGTTGAACAAACCAACCTTACACTCACTATCATTCAACCAAACTTTGAACTCATTGAAGGAGAAAAAAATGATATAATTAGTAGTTTGAGAAGCTCCACTTTTGAAACAAAGGAAACACCAACCTAGTGGAGAAACACAACATACATCATAGATGAAGAAGCGGAATAAGTTGATATTGTGGCTAGAAGGCCCATATTACCACCCCCCACGTGGCAATAAATATCCTCTTTTTCATGATCTTAAACTTCTCTAAATGATCTCACACAAAATCAAAATCCCCAAGAGGTCTACATTCTGTCACTTCAAACTTAGATGCCATAGTAAAAAAGCTATCAAAAAACACCTTGAGGCACTCTACCAAAATAAGACTAGATTGGAAAGGAACTTTTATAGACATATTTAAATGAATAATCTAAACATGATGCCCTATTTAAAAGTCAAAAATTCTTCTTTTCCATGATCTTGAACTTCTCTAAATGATCTCATGCAAAATAAAAATCCCCGAGAGAAGGTCTACATGCCTCTATTTCAAACTTAGACATTATAGTTCAAAGTATATTAGAAGATGTATCCTAAGAAAATACCACAAACAAGATAAACCACTAAGGAGATGTGCTCTACACTATTTCATAAATGAACCAAATCTGCACATTTCACAAGAACTTCTCCTTGATCATTAAATCTTTAGGGTTTAAACACTTTAGAGGTCTATCATGTTTCTCACCACCTTGGTCTTTGAAAACAAAGGTTCACTCTAAGTCAATATTGGGTCAAACACCTTCATCCACCCCTTATCAAAATCCAAATTTCACTTCACCAAACTTTGCAAAATTTTCAAACACACCAACACTTTTGGACTTAGACATCTATCAACCCAAATCCTAACTTAGCTACTTTGTATGTGAAATGAATCCTTTTCCATGTATTTTTCTAAGATAGTTATCATCTTTGAACTTGTTTACCTTGAAGGTCACAAGTCTACCCTAAAGATTCATAAGTTCATAAAAATCCTTTATCCAAACTTCAAAACATCAAACTTAAGTCAAAAGTGTTGTCCCAAAACGTTTGTAAAGATCACTCCCCATATCATTTGTCTTTTCACATACCACTACCATCATTGCTCCTAAAAGACTTAAAGCATCCCTTTTACCTATATTTTAGTCAACTAAAGAGTTTAAAAATTATAAATCTCAACACAACTCTCCCATAGGCGACCCAAAATTTATGTTAAAAACAAGATCACAACACAAGAGAATCATGGAGAAAACCAAAGTCACATTCACCTCAAGTGATCCTAATCCTCAAGAATTTGATCCAAGAAGTCATGTTACCCCATCACAAAAACCCTCATCTCCATCAAGGCCATTTGAGATAGAAGACATCACGAACATTCTATTTGGACTTACTAGGGAAGGAATCATGGAACATCAATCCTTAGATAATGTGGCTCCAATTTCCCCATCTTTTGTTACACAATCATTGACACAAGGCTTGACTTCATCCACTATTCAAACAACTCCATCACTAGGGCTAAATCAAACATGTATTCTAGTCTTGCAACTAGTCTTGCCAAGGAATTTGGTGACACTCTTCTGTTTGAAAGCAACACAATTGTGGGTACTCTCAACATCACTCCATTCCAAAAAACCACTTGGACACCAAAATTTGGCGCTCCTCCCATTCTTGAAGATCCCAAACATCCATATAAACCACTTACACTTCATTACTCCACAACAACCTCAACATATCGATGACACCCATTTTCATCCATACCCATGAATACCACAAGTGTCCCAAACATCACACAAATTAGTGTGGACCAAGTGTCACAAGTAGACCCAAAAAGACAAGGGAATACCCTCACACAAATTCAACCTTTAATGCAACATGGAACATCTTCATCTAACCTTCCCATTGATACATCAAACCTAGCATTTTCCCATAACACATTTATCCCATCCATCATCAACCCACATAAAAAAAATCCCTTGATCACCAATCCCATTAACCAAGGTAATACCTTGAACACATCCCAAGCACAAGGAAATCCCCAAAGAATCAGTCAAGGGAATCCTTTCAATCAAAGGAATCAAGGTCCTAATGTGCCCAGGTAATCCCACAATAGTGGTTTACACTTTCTATGAGATCTTGATTTTTGTTGAAATCACATAATTTTAGAAAATATAATGATTTAAGCCTTGAAAAGTTCCATTTAAAGGATTCCAATTGAAGAGTGTTTGATCAAACCACCTTAGATCAAACCCCCTTGGATAGAACCCACTAATTTTAAACCATACCTATAACAAAGTCTCCTTTACACGTATCAAAATGTTGATAAAAAAACAACTTTTGATTCACCGTTTGGGGGATTAAATGAATTAATTTAAAATTTATTTTTTGTAAGTATGCATTCATTATTATAAGCTTCCCAAAAATTATCATTTTAAATAAATTTAATTTGATTATTATATTTATTTTTTATTTCTTGTGAATGTAGGTTTTTCACTAAAAATCAAGCTCTTTGTTCTACACATGTGGAAAAATAGTAAATTATTAAAAATAAAAAATAAAAAATATCATTGCACTAGATATTTATGTCCCCAATCCAACAAAAAAATAAATTGAATTTTGATACATACAAAAAAAGTTAAGATTTAGCTAGTAAATCATGTCTAAGTTGTAACTAGTTTGAATTTGAAACTTAATTAAGAAAGAAATATTCAATGAAATGTTATTAAACTAATTCCATGCACTATATATCATAGTTATGGATCTAAATTCAAAAAAATTAGAATTTTATCCTTTATAGAAAAAAAGTTATGTGTTAGCTAGTAACGCCACTCTTGAAAAATGGTGTTTACTGTTAAAAACTAGTTTTTGAAGGAGATGGAAAAAGAAGTGAAATCTAATTCCAAAAATTTTGAAAAAAAATATTTAGATACTATAGAAAAAATGTCACAAATCACTAGTTTGCATCATATTCAAATTCCTCACGGTTTAGCTGCTATAAGTGCTCAAAAGTGAAGATTTAGTTAAAAAAATTTAGTTCAATGTTCAGTTTGGCCGAAAATTGTAAACCAGTATTGTGGGATCACCTACCCCTAACATCACAATACTTAATGATGCCATCATCATCTTTACCATTCATCCCCAAAGTCATGCAAAATCAAATGGGGCATCAAACTTACATTCCTCCACCTCAATCCACTATCTTGCAAGGAATGTTAAACCAAGCGAATCCCCAACCTATCATCAACAGTCCACAACCCGCACAAAACATCAAAACCTAGAACCCATCACAAATGTCCCAACCACTGATTAATCCTACAATACAAGCACATGCCCTAGCTTTACAACAAGCACAACAGGCTTATTAGCAAGCATTCCAATAGCAAAAACAATAGTAAGTAGCCTTAGCAGCACAACAACAACAAGCAGCCTTAGTCACACAACAACAAAAGCATGCACAAAAAGCAACCCTATTACCATAACAATAGCAGAAAAAACATTAATCAATCCTAGTAGCACAACATCAAGCAACATCAAGCAACATTAGTAGCTAAATAACAACAATAACAATATCAAGCAGCCTTAGCAACACAAGAACATTAGCATCAACATCAAGCAACCTTAGCAGTACAACAAGCAAACTTAGTAGCTCAACAACAATTAATCACACAAAAACAACAACAATAGGGTTTATACTATAACCCTCAACAAAACATCATCAACTCGAACATGTTAGGAACATATATGCCTACACCATCATCATTTTATGCTACACCACCATACACACCATACAACACCTCATCATATTAGAATCCTATGTATACTCCATCCACCATCCCACAATACACTGTTGAAAGGTGTAAGACAAGTGAGAGGGGGGGTGAATCAATTGTCTCCAATCACAATCTCAAATATCAAACAATTATCAACTTCACATCCACTTTATTTTGTTATAAGTATGAACATGAAATGAAAATAACATAAAGTAATATCAACACAAGAAACACCAGATTTACGTGGAAAACCCAATAAGGGAAAACCATAGTGAGGATTAACTCACAATATAGAGTAATATAAAAATTGATTACAAGAGTCACTACCAAAGGGCTCATCGCCCAAGATAGGACTCACTGTCTAGATACAAGGCTCACCACCTAAAGATAGGACTCACTGCCTATAGATACATAAAGATAACAAAAAATCCACCACATCAACATTGCACACATCCACAACCTTGATCAAAGAATTGCAAACACCATCAACTCACTACTTTCATGATTCTGACAAATTAAAGCACTACTGCCTTGGTTCAATTTCACACACTCTTGCTTCTCACACTTGTCGCTTCATCTCACTTTTAATCCTTCACATCATGACTTGTGTTTATACCATCTTCAACCTTAGAAACTTTCTCCAAGGTCGTCCACACACTCTTCATTTTACAAATTCAAATTAGGTCAGTAACTCAACATTCCCATGGTGGAAGAGAATGAGAGAAGACAAAACCAACACTTAACCAAGACCCAAAATAACATCTCAAATCAATCACATGTTTCCTCAATTGATACTTATCTTTTGCATGACATGTAGACACTAGGTTGGTCAAACCTAATGAAAACACAAATGAACTTTGAAGTGCACACTTTCACAATAAGAAGATAACATACAGACCACACAATATGCTTCATGATACACTAGAACACATCTTAGATATCTTTAGATTCATCCATAGCTGATGTAACAACCTTCATACACAGAACACTTCCCATCAATCCATCCAAATTGTACATACACACATAGAAACTCTAAAACTCATCTTCCTAAGCACCAAACCACAAACACCTTTGATGGACCACATATAAAACCATTAAATCCTGCATGCAGATCTGCAAGACCTGAAACAAGCCAGAGGAGGACTATGGAGCAGATACATTTCTCCCAATCTAGAGACAAAAAACTTTGCCAAACCAATTCACACACCAGTGAACACAACTTCCACACTTCATCAAACCAAAACATACAATCCAGGATATATCACCCAAATATTCCCATAAAAAACACTTAAAATCTACACAAGCATAGGATCAACACAAAAGAAATGTGGAGCACAAACCAGAGCACATTTTAAACACACACACAATTCTAAATTTACTATTTCTCAAAAGCACTTGATAACTCATCATATCAACACACCTGTAACACTATAAAGATAGCTCCATGTACTCACAACATCTCTACAGTATGTCAACTATACATGCACAACCTACAATCACTTGTTTCCTTTCTCTATAACAACCTATACTATGTTGACATCAATGACAACATTAATGACAACACCACCATACTCATTCATACTTGCAACAATCTCCCCCTTTGTCATTGATGGCAACACATGATGTAAAAAACCATCAAAGACAACATCCATTCCATTCCTGCATTCTCCTTTATTTTTTAGATTAGACATCCTACACAATATTTCCTGCACTCTCTTTTCCTTGCAATATTCTCTCTTTCTTATCTCTTCTCCTTTTTCTTTCACTATTTTTCACATGACTTTCTCTCCCCCTTTGACGATAATGGAAAAGAACAAGTTTTTTTCATAATTCTTTAGCCATGTGTAGCTTTGATCACTCCCCCTTAGGGGCGCACACATTTCATACTGCAACAATGATACTTCCTACTCCCCCTGAGGAGTAGACCTTAGTCATTAGTCTAGACAAATGAAAAATCTGTAGATCCACTGGACTAATTCACCTCTATGTGCATCTAATTCAAAGAAGGAGGGGAAATAACCCCCAAATTCTACTTGAGATACTCAAAAGTATCCTTTGGAAGAGCCTTAGTAAATATATCAACAATTTGATCCTTTGTAGGCACATATTCCAGTCTGAATTCATTCTCCAATACCTTTTTCTCTCAAGAAATGATTTCTGATAGATACATTTTTATCCTTGAATGCATTACCGGATACTTGGAAATGTTTATAGCACAGTTTGTATTATCACAAAAGATAGTGATAGGCTCATCACATATCACTCCTATATTATTCAATGTTTGCTTCATCCATAATACTTGTGTACAGTAAGAAGTTGCCGCAATATACTCAGCCTTTGTAGTGGATAAAGAAACTGCATCCTATTTCTTGCTTAGCCATGAAACCAATCTTCCTCAAAGAAAGAATGCACCACCACTTGTACTCTTTTAGTCATCTACACAACCAACCCAATCTGCATTAGTGTAAGCACTCAAAGTGAAATTATTATCCTTAGGATACCACAAGCCATAATCTGGAGTGCCTTTTAGATATCTGAATATCCTCTTCACAATTGTAACATGTGCTTCTTTAGATTCTTCTTGAACTATGGTAACCAAACATAATGCATGCATGATATATGGTCTAGTATCAGTAAGATATAATAGTCTACGAATCATAGATCTGTACATGCTTTGGTCAACTTTAGGAGAATCATCATCCTTACTCAGTTTTCATCCATTCACCATAGGGGTACAAACTGGTTTGGAATCATCCATTCCAACTTCTTCAATAATTCTTTAACATACTTTGATTGTGAAATGAATATTTCCTTATCAGTTTGATTCACTTGAAGTCTAAGAAAGAAGTTCAACTCACCAATCATAGACATCTCAAACTCCTTTTATGTATCCTCTACAAATCTCTTGCACATACCCTCATTTCCTCTAAAGATAATATCATCAATATACACAACCACTATCAACATTCTATTTCCTTCAACCTTGAAATAGAGATTACTATTTGCAGAGCCTCTACTAAACCTTAGTTGTGTCAAATATTTGTCCAACCTTGCATACCATGCTCTAGGAGCCTATTTGAGCCCATACAATGTCTTTTTCAACTTACAAACCATGTCTGGTTTATCTGACAATTGAAATCCCTTTGGTTGTTCCATATACACCTCTTCTTCCAATTCTCCATTCAGGAATGCAGACTTAACATCCATCCAATATACCTTGAAATCTTTGTGAGCAAGAAATATCAAAAACATCCAAATAGCCTCCATTCTCATCACCGGGCCAAATGTTTCTTGAAATTCTATTCCTTCAACCTATGAATAACCTTTGCATACAAGTCTTGCTTTGTTTCTTACTACTTCACCATTCTCATTCAGCTTATTCTTGAACACCCACTTTGTACAATTTATGTTCTTGTTTATAGGTCTAGGAACCATTTCCCAATTCTCAACTTTGCATGCTTCACACACTATTTTAGGTTCTATCTTGGAAAGTAAACATTGATTTACCTCAACTACCACCACTTTTATTCTTGTCTTTGGGTATGTGCAGGATCATGATGGGCTAAAAGTGGTGATATGATGAGTATGTGTAGAGTATGTGGTTGATGGCATTTTTTTTACCCAAAATTGGTGAAACGAAAAGGGTTTTTAAAGGAGATTCTCAGTTTTCCACCAATATAAATTACGCTTTACTTTGAATTTAATACATAATTATTATTCATTTTCTATTTGAATTATGACTAAAGTCTTGATTGATAGGCTAATTGAAAAAAATCTATAGCTTTTAAACGGTATCACATTTTTTGAATCTGAAACATGCATCACATTCTATGCTTCACATACTATAGGATTAAAAAAATTTAATTTCATAAAGTTTTGACCAATTTTAGGTGGTCAGACATACGAGTTTTTATAGTTTTTAAAATTTGTAATAAAAAATTCATAATTAATTATTCACTTGGAAAAAAATTACAAAAAAAAAGAACCACATCAGGACATGAGTTCTCTACTTATATCTAAAATCTTATTAAAAAAATATAATCATTTTATTATGGTTAGGGTGGTTAGAAAGACACCTACTTATTTTTTTTCCTAAAATTTAAGTACTACTTTATTGAAATTTCAAATTTTCAACAAATAGATTTAAAAAAAAAACTTAGTAGTTTAGAAACTACATTCAATTTGCTATAGATTCTATTCTTACATATTTTTGAAATAATATAGATAACTTATTCAAATTTTTATGTAAGTTTCCTAATTTTGATTTTTCTGATTTTTTTGCTACTTAAGGGCCTATTTTTTCCATGATGATCCTGCACATACCCCTTTACACCTTCACTTTTGTATCCAATTATCTATTCTTCAAGATGAATTTTCTATACATATTTTTGGGTTTTAGGAGTGGGTTTCAGAGCTTCTTCTTCTTCTTCTTCTTCAATTTGTTCTTCTTCTTCTTCCTTATTCTCTTCTTGTACTTTTCTATAGATAGGTTCATTTGGTTCAACTTCACTTATTTCAACTAGTTTGTGCATATCATCATCAAATTTTACATTTGCACTTTCAACTATCTTCCTCAATATTTTATTGAAACATATATAAGCTTTCGTATTAGTTGAATATCCAAGGAAAATACCTTCATCACATCTTGCATCAAAATTTCTAAGGTTTTAATAATCTCTTTTAATGTAACATTTGCTTCCAAACACCTTAACGTACTTAATAGTAGGAATATTGCCAGTCCACAGTTCATAAGGGGTCTTTGTGCTGTTACCTTTGATTTGAACTCTGTCAAGAATGAAAACAATAGTTTGAATTGCTTCTCTCCAATATACATTAGGTACATTTTCCTTGTTTATCATAGTCCTTGCAGCCTCTTGAATAGTCTAGTTCTTCCTCTCTACAACTCCATTCTGCTGAGGAGTTCTAGGTGCAAAATAATGTCTCTTTATACCATGCTCTTCACAAAATGTTTTAAAATCACTAGAAGTGAATTCTCCACCTCTGTCAGACCTTAAGCATTTTATTTTTAGGTTTACTTCATTCTCTACCATAGCCTTGAACACTTTAAATTTATCTAGGGCTTGAGGTTTCTCCCTAAGAAAAGTAACCAATGTCATTCTTGAATAATCATTAATCAAAAGCATAAAATACCTATCACCATTAAGACTTCCTATTCTTGTAGGGCCATAGAGGTTTGTATGAACCAACTCCAGCATTCTAGTAGATGATTTCTCTTTTCCTTTAAAACTGCATCTTGTTTGTTTTCCCAATTAACAACTTTTGCAAATAGTATTGTTAGGCCTTGTGATTTTAGGAAGATCCTTGACAACTTCTCTTAAACTAATCCTAATCGTATTGTCAAATTTTACATGTCCCATCGCTTGGTTCCATAGCCAACTTTCATTAAATTGAGACACAAAACACTAACCATCAACACCCTTAAGCTTATAGATGTTTCCATATGTTCTTCCTACAACTATCACAATTTCAGACCATTTTTTGATCTCACAGGTATTATCCTGAAACACAAGCTTAAATCCTTTGCTACACATTTTTCCAAAACTCAAGAGATTATTCTTTAAGCCCTTAACATAATATAAATCATTAGTACCATGTTTTCCATCAAAACTAATTATTCCTTTTCCAACAATCTTTGCACTAGAATAATCTCCAAACATGACTAATCCTCCATCATACTTTTCAAGTTTAGTAAACTTACTTTTGTCTCTGGTCATGTGATTTGAACATCCACTATAAATCACCTAGTAATATTCATCCTATCTAGCATGAAAGGCAGTAACTAGAGTACCTTCCATCTCTTCCTTCTTGATCTTTGAACCACTTTCCCTTACACGTATTCCGTGGTTAGTAGACATTGATTTATTCTCTAAAGCTAGAGAACCCATCATTATCACCCTCAAAATTAGATTCATCATCAGAGATTCCAACATCTTCTCTAATTCAATACAATTTCTTGAACTTCTTATCCTTTTTGTCTTTATTATCTTTTCTCTTCTTTTGTACAACTCTATTTGGATATATTGAAGCATAGTGACCAATATTTCCACAACTGAAAAATTTAAAGGGCAACATACCTTTGTACTTATCAGTACCTTTTGTCAATTTCCTTGTAAATTTTGTTTCCAAATCCTCTAAACCTTCACTATTCAGATCATCTTCTGTCTTAGTGGCTTTGAAGGTAGTTTCTATTTTCTTCTTTTCTTTTCCAAATTTCCTCATTCCAAATGCAGTCTACTAAATTTATTTGGATCATACACTTCCTCAATAGCTGAGACCTTGTCGCTATAACTCTTTGATAGGGTCATCAAAATATTCTCCATTACATCTTCATCTATTAGAGTACCACCTTGATTTTTGAATTCATTAGCCACAATATCAATCCTCTAAAAGTAGCTTGCAATTCCTTCACCTTCTTCCATTTTCAAGTTATCATATTTGCAATTTGATGTTAGCTTCTTTGATAATTTCACTCTATCATTTCCTTCATAGATATCTTATAACCTTTTCCAAACTTCATAAGTAGTGCCCAATGAAATAAATTTTGTCCACTTAGTCTTAGATAGAGCACTATAGATTGCATACCTTGATTTTTTATTTTTCTCATAGGCAGAAATTTCATCTGCAAAAGAATGACCACTTTTCATCTCAACATATTTTGTCTCAATAGCTTTCCAAGTCTTGAATCCAAGAGAGATCAGGTAACCTCTCATTTTCACTTTCTAGTCACTATAGTCAGATCCATCAAACATAGGCATTGATGATTTGTGTGCCATCGGATCTACCTCAAGTGGTTAAGCTCTTCTCTAAGGAACCAATGCTCTAATACCAATTGTTGAAAGGAACAAGACAACTAAGAGGGGGGGTGAATTAGTTGTCTCTAATCACAATATCAAATCTAAAACAATTATCAACTTCACATCCACTTTATTCTGTTATTAAGTATGAACATGAAATGCAAATAATAGAAAGCAATATCAACATAAGAAACACTAGATTTATGTGGAAAACCCAATAAGGGAAAAACCATGGTGAGGATTAACTCACAATATAGAGTAATAGAAAAACTAATTACAAGAGGCTCACTGCCAAAGGGCTCACTGCCCAAGATAGGACTCACTGTCCTAATACAAGGCTCATTGCCTACAAATAGGACTCATTTTCCAAAAGAGAGGCTGACTTCCTACAGATACATAAAGATAATAGAAAATTCACCACATCAACTTTGCACACATCCACATCCTTGATTCGAGAATTATAGATGCCATAAGCTCAATAATTTTAGGAATCTGAGACATTAAAGTATTGTTGCCTTAATTCACTTTCATACACTCTTGATTCTCACACTTGTGGCTTGATCTTGATTTTAATCCTTCACATCATGAATTGTATTTATACCATCTTCAACCTTAGAAAATTTCTCCAATGTTGGCCACACACTCTTCATTTTAAAAATTCAAATTAGGTCGGACACTCAACATTCCTATAGTGGAAGAGAATGAGAGAATACCAAACCAACACTTAACCAAGACCCAAAAAAATATTTTGGATCAATCACATGCTTCCTTAATTGATACTTATCCTTCACATGTTGTGTAGACACCAGGTTGACTAAACCTAATGAAAACACAAATGAAATTTGAAGTACACACTTCTATAACAAGAAGATAACATGCATACCACATAACATGCTTTATCACGCACTTGAACACATCTAAGATATCTTCAGATTCATCTACGGCTAATGCAACAACCTTCATACATAAAACACTTCCCATCAGTCCATCCAGATTGTATAGACACACATAGAAACTTAGAAACTTTTCTTCCAGAGCACCAAACCATGAACACCTTTGATGGACCATAGAAAACACCATTACAATCCTTCATCCAAATCTGCAAGACCTAAAACAAACCAACAGAGGTTTGCGAAGCAAATGCATTTCTCCTAGTCCACAGACAAATAACTCCTCCAAACCAGTTCACACACTGGTAAACACAACTTTCACACTTCATCAAAGTATAAGCTACAATCCAAAATATATCACCCAAAGATGCCCATAAACAACACTTCAAATCCACACAAGCATAGGATCAACACAAAAGAAATGCGGAGCACAAACCAGATCACATTCTTAACACACACACAATTCTAACTTCACTATTTCTCAAAAGCAATTGATAACTCATCATATCAACACACCTGCAACACCATAAAGATAGCTCCATGTACTCACAACATCTCTACAATATCTCAACTATACATGCACAACTTGCAATCACTTGTTTCCTTTCTCTACAACAACTTGTACTGTGTTAACATCAGTGAAAAGATTAATGAAAACACCACCATACTCATTCATACTTGCAAGATACACAACTTATGTTCCTCCAACAAGCCCACAAGATGATATGGCATTGCAACTCAAGGCACCAACACAAGAAATGCAGGATATCCGAATGAGAAAAATGAAGAAACCCCATACATAGAAATTATGCCCCTATCCATTCAATCAAAACATCGCAAAGGTACTATTCCCTCCCAGTTTTGAAATCCTTAAATTGATAAATACAAAGGGAGAGGAAGTTTTGTGGACCATATCAAAGAGTTTAATGTGATGTGTATGGAGGTCACCTATAATGAGTCCTATTTGATGTGCCTCTTCCCACAAAATTTTAATAGGTCTTGCCATGGATTGGTTTTCTCAGTTACCTCCAGGTATCAAAACTTTCCAAGAAATCATTTACAAATTCATAGATCACTTCTCCTTTAACCTCGACATGGATGTAAGCTTAGAAGAATTATACACTCTCAAACAAAACAAGGGAGAATATTTTTCCATTTTATTGCAATGGTGAAGACAAAGAGATAGTAAGAGCAAGTGGCCAATTCCTAATGGACAATAAGTGGGGATCATCATAGAAAATTTAGATCTAGATTTATCCTTCCACTTAAAAATGTAGTGCATCACATCTTATGACAAGCTTGTCCCTAGAGCCCTCAATATTGAGAGAGCTCTAATCTCACAAGGAAATACTCAATACTACAAAGACAACCGCCCATCAACCAGTTCGAATGAAAAGCCTCATGTTTGGGCTAAGAACAAGAATGCAACAAATGATAGTGTGGTAGATGCTAAGGTGGTCCTAAGCGATCCTAGGACAAACAAAAATAAAATAGCTAACATTCAACCAATTGTAAAACAAAAAATATCATCACAAAACAATCAGGTCAACAACATGAAATACAATAAAGACGAATTCCCAACAAGAAAAAATTTCCAAAATGCAAGTATACACAATTGTCAGAACCCATTGAAGACTATCATGAATAAATTGGTAGATTCAAACCTAAGAACACTTCCCAATTTTAAAAACTACCAAGAACTATAGGATAAACCACCCTGGTACTTGATGAAAAAGATCATTGTGATTTTCACAAAATCAAAGGACACAAAACATCGAATTGTATTAGGCTCAAAAATATTATCCAAGATGTCATAGAGAGTGAAGAAATATCTATTGAATTACCAGTTGGCAACCAAGATCTTAAGATGTAGAAGAACCCCATGCTAGATCATAGCAAAGGGAACAACATTGGGAAAGCTAAAGATTACACAAACATGCAACATACCTATTCCAATGTGGTAGCTTCATGTGATAGCATCATCACTGTCGTCACCATCAAAGGGCCTAGTGTGGAGTGTGGAGTCACCACACGAAATGGAAAATTCACCATCCAATGAGTTCCATCTCAATCTAGGGTACAAAATACTTTGACAACATCAAATCCTAGCAAGTACAATCTCCTAGATCAACTTAAGAAGACCCCCACACAAATTTCTATCCTAGAACTATTGAGGCTATACCCTACACATAGGGAAATCTTAGAGAAATCTCTATCTGCATCGTATGTCCCTGAGGATATAGATAAAGAGAAGTTTCAAGTTATTATAGGGCATATCACTAATCATCTCCTCATCTTCTCAGAGCAAGACCTACATCACATCCATCTCATAATCGTGCTTTACATATTGAGATCATCATTCATAAGAACAAGGTTAAAAGGGTCTTAGTAGATGGAGGTGTTAGTCTGAACATTTGCACCCTTTAGTTGATAAAAAAATCTAGGATATTTAGAGGATATTATTGAGAAAAAAAAAGAGTACCACCATTAGAGCATATGATGACCAAGAGCAGGTATCACAAGACATCACCACCCTACCCATCCAAGTGGGACCTATCATTGTAGAAACTAAATTCCAAGTGTTATACCTTGATCTTCCCTACATTATCCTACTTGGTTGACCCTAGATCCATGCCCTAAAAGTTGTAGCTTCAACCTAGCATCAATGTGTAAATTTTCCTTTTGAGGGTAGAGAAGTTACCATCCATGGAGATCCTAAGCCTTTTTACTACTACAAGAATCTTGAGGCCAGGTTCTATAAGATCCCTGAAATACCCAAGAATAATGAAGCCTACCTACACCTTCTTCCTCTTTTTTTGACCCATCATCCCTTGCATCTACCTCAGAAACAAAAGTACCCATTGTGTAGAACATACCCGACATCAAAGCAGTGATCCAAGATGATGGTTTCAGAAACTATAAGCTAATGAAGGATACTTTTGTGTTGGGAGAGATACCTCTTTCTCCCAAATCTCCTGGGAAACTCACACCTACCACCCACAAAGTCCCTGAAACTATCAAGATGGCAACTACTACCTTCACCAAGTGGGGGGACCTGAACAAAGAAGATGTCAATGAGGAGGATATCTATGAACTGTTATATCAAGATGAACGAACCATCCTCATTCTTCCCATGGAAGATAAAAACAAAGGCTTGTAGCTGATGAAGGGTTGGGGATACAACAAGAACAAAAAATTGGGACAAAATGATAATGGTTTGCTAGAACCCATAAATTTTGAGACGTCTAAAGAATCTTGGCCTAGGTTTTACTACTAGCAAGGTTACCCTAATTGGAAAAGGTACTTCCGCTAAACAGGTTGAGGCTTCCTCTTGGTTACCAACATCGTGTGATACTACCCTAGATGAATTCCCCCTTGATGTTGTTGACCTATTTGAAAATAACTCCCTCTTCATGATATCTACATCACCCTTCACCCTAAGTAGCTTACCAAATGAAATACATCTAGTACACTTGCAACTCATTGACTTGGACCAACAAGGACCACCGATTCTACATTTATTCAAAAATGATGAAGTAATCTTAGAATTAATGGGACTTCACGACAAAATACCATGGGCAGATCACAAAACAGTTTTTGACATAGAGCTCAACACAAGGGCTTACTATAGGAAGAAAATTGAATCATTCAGTCACAAAATTGATGGCATGCAACTAAGTTGCAAATCTTTGAGTGAAAACCACACTATGACACTTTATGAACCTAAAATAGTAAAAAGAAAGGATGTATCCAAGGGTGAAAAACATCTCTAAGGCACCCAATGATGAGGGATTCAATCTCCCCCATAGTACAATGCATCCAAAGAAGTCATCAGTCTTAGCAGAAAAGGCCACTCTAGTCAATGTGGGAACAAAAGAAGCACCCAAGATCACTTTCTTTGTTGAATCCCTGTTGGATGAAGAATAGAAAAACCTAGCACCATTCCTAAAAGAGTGAAGAACCAAATTTTCATGGTCATACATAGATATGCCAGGGCTCGATCTAGAAGTGGTTGTGCATCATTTAGCAATCTATCTTGAAGCTAAACCTGTGAAGCAAAAATTAAGGAAGATGCACCCTCAATTAGCACTCTTGGTCAAAATTGAGTTACAAAAGCTTCTTGACATTGAATTCATCTGACCCATAGATTATCCTAAGTGGGTTTCAAAGCTAGTACGATTCTCTAAACCCACTAGGGGTTTCAAAATATGCACTAATTTCAGAGACTTGAATAAAGCATGCCCAAAGGATGGTTTCCCTCTTCCTAACATCAACATCATAGTGGATTTAACAGTTGGGAATGAAATGCTTGTTAGGGTTAGAAGGCAGATATGTAACAATTAAATGCAGATTTGATCAATAAAATAGAGAAATAAAACACATAGAAATTTCAAGACAACATAGAGAATTTAACGTGGTTCACCCAGTATGGGCTACATCCATAAAACCACAACCATCCAATGATTTTATTATCTAGTGCAAAACATATTACAATCTCATGAATAATACCCTACTGCAACTCCCATCCCAACCGCTTATGAAAAACTTTTAAAAGCTTCTAGAATTAGGGTTTTACAAAGTCATTTTTTATCTTGTCAATGAAAAAGAAAAAAATAGGAGAAATTTTTTCTTGGGGGCTTCCGCCCCTGAACCCCCTCCTAGGGCCCAACCTAACCCTAGACCCTGGAAAGGATACATGAAGATTGTACAATATAGCATGATTAGTCACCACATACCAATAATCTCTCACTTGGAGATTGATTAGGCTCCACACCAACACAATCCCCCACTTGGAGACTGATCCTGGAAAACACCATTGCACTTACAACTACCACTAGAAATAAGCACCTTGGACCCTGCTACTCTGTTATGCTTTTAACTATGAAGAACAACTAAAGCTGAAGAGGAGCCCAACTTCTCTCTTGTCACTAACTTTATCAACATATCTATTGGATTGACATCTATATGTATCTTTTATTGCTTTACCTGTCCATCTTTCAACACTAACTGAATGAAATGATATCTTAGTTGTATGTGTTTGGTTTTAAAGTACAAGGAAAAATTCTTTTGCAAGATGTATAACACTTTGGCTATTTGTAAACAAGTAATTTCTAGCCAGTTGTTTCTCCAACTCTTCCATGAAAATTTGCAGCCATATCATCTCCTTTGTTGCCTCTATTGCAACAACATACTCTGCCTCCATGGTGGATAAAGCAACCACCTTTTACAACTGAGAAGTCCAACTCACTACTATCCCACCAACTGTAAATACATAAACTATGGTACTACACCTAGTATCTATATCCCCTACCAAATTTGATTAAACATAGCGTTTTAAATCAGTATTAGAGCCCCCAAAACATAAACATTAAATATTGGATTTACCTCTCAAGTACCTGAGAATCCATTTTATTGCATTCTAATGCTCAACTCTAGGATGACTCATATACCTACTAACAACTCCTACAACATGTGTAATATCTAGTCTTGTGCATACCATGAAGCATTTGGTACCTTGGACATTTTTTCTTTCTCCTCTTGTGTCTTTGGACACATATCCTTTGTCAATTTAACATGAGTAGACAAAAGTGTGCAGAAAGCTTTGGCATTCTCCATATGAAATCTCTGCAAAACCTTATCAATATAATTAGTCTGAGATAAAAACAATTTTCTATTTTTCCTATCTCTTGTAATCTTCATACAAAGGATTTATTTTCCTTCCCCTAAATCCTTCATAGCAAAAGAATTTTCTAACTGATGTTTTAACTCCTTAGTGTGAACAATGTAGAACCCGCTACAAGCATATCATCAACATATAAACATAAAATAATGTAGCTATCATCATCTAACCTCTTAAAATAAACACAATTTTCTAAATTACACCGAATGTAGCCATGCTCAACCATAAAGCTATCAAATTTAATGTATTAACATTTCCGAGGTGCTTGCTTCAAGCCATATAAATTTTTCTTTAATTTGCACAACAATTTCTCCTAATCTTTGGCCTCAAATCCTTGTGGTTGTCCCATATATATTTCCTCTTCCAAATCACCATGGAGAAAGGCCTTTTTAACATCTAGCTTTTCCAAATGCAAACCTTCAGTAGCCATAATACTTAAAACAATGCATATGGAAGTCATTTTAACAATCAAAGAAAAAATCTCATCAAAATCAATACCCTTTTTCTATACAAATCCCTTTACAACTAACCTAGCTTTAAATATTTTCTTACTTCCATCTTCCTCTTTTAGCCTATAAACCCATTTTTTTGGTAAAACCTTTTTACCTACAAACAACTTGCATAGTTCCCAAGTTTGATTTTTCAGAAAGAAGTCCATTTCTTCTTCCATTCCATGCTCCCACTGAACCTTGGTATCCACCTGCATATAGCTTCATCATAGCATTCTAGTTCACCAACATCAGTTAATAAAATAAAATACAAAGAGGGAGAATATTTTTTTGGAGGTCTACTTACCCTTGAAGATCGTCTAACATTTACTAGAGTTTGTGGTATTTGTTGTTGCTGTTGTTGCAGATCATGAGGAACCATTGGAACATCATTGTTTGGAGTATCATCCAACACTCCATAATCATTTTATTTCTTCTCATGCTGCTGCAACTGATCATTGTACAACACTTTCTCATTGAATATGACATCCTTGCTTCTCACAATTTTCTAATTTTCAAAATCCCAAAGCCTATAACCAAATTCATCAATGCCATATCCAAAAATTATATATTTATTTGATTTAGCTTCCAACTTGGTTCTATTTTTCAGAATCTACATTTGCAAATGCTTCACAACTGAAGGTTTGGAGAAAAGAATAACTCACCTTCTTACCTATCCATGCTCCCTCTAGAATACCACAACCCAAAGGAGTAGAAGGACCTCTATTAATTAAATAAACAACAATGTTTACAACCTCTTCCCATATGTTTAAGGGCAGCCCAATTTGCAACCTTCTACTCCTTGCACACTCCATTATTGTCTTATTCATGCATTCAGCCACTCCATTTTCTTGTGGATTCCTTGGAACTATTTTCTACCTACAATTACTGTTAGAGGAACAATAATATTCAAACTTTTTGTTGCAATACTCACCACCATTATCAGATCTGAGATATTTTAATCTTGTACCTATCTCATTCTCAACCAAACTTCTCCATGTTTTAAAAGTTTCAAATACATCAGATTTCTTCCTAAAGAAATAAATCCATACCTTTCTAGTTGAATCATCAATGTATGTAACATAATATTGAGAGCTACCCAAAGAAGATACCTAAGTTGGTCCCCATACATGCACAAGCTCTAATTTCTCATTTTTCTTTTGCTTCCCATCCTTGATAAAATTAATTCTCTTTTGTTTTCCATACACACAACATTCATAGAAATCCATATTAACACATTTTAGACCTATATACACCTAAAAATGGTCTGGATAAATCTAATTAATTGAATATATATATTTGATTAATTAACCTTTAATTATTCTACTATTAAATAAATAGAAATATTTATTTAATTAGTTCATTATTTTATTTTAATCATATTCTTCTAATTATTCTATTTTAATTAAATAAATAACTTCAATAGTTTGATTTATTTAATTATTCAATTATTCTCTTAATTAAATAAACTATATCACATTGTTTTATTTAATTATCATATCTCCTTTATTAAATAAACAAATTTCATTTGTTTTCTTTATTTAATAATATCCAAAATTGAAATAAATGCTAATATTCCTCCAAAAGTGAAACTTTCAAAAGAAATTAATTTTTCTTTATCCTTCCAAACTGATTTTGTAACATTCATGGGAGAATTGGCTTTCCTCTTCCTCTTTTTCTTCCTAGTCTTTAGAAGGAAATCTTTATCCTTTCCATCTTCTTCTCCACCAAATTCATTCTTCTCCATTGATTTATCCAGATTGAATCTCATCCCTTCTTTGCTTCCATGTCACATTTACCTTTTGAAAATCTATAAAAGGAGCCTTCATCTATAGGAAATGGATCATAAATTTTGTGTAATCTTACTCTGCAGGAATTCAGGAATTCAGGAATTTAGGCATTCAAGCAATCAAGCATTTAGCATTATCAAGCATTTAGAAGCATTATCATGGCTGCATCGTAAATTATAGTACTTTATTTTATCATAGTTTCTTTGTCACTTCATTATCATTTAGGAATCATTATATAGGATTAGATTAGTGCAATCTCATTCTCTAAATTGGCATTTTAATAGTCATATCAATGCTTATCAAATTTGAGAGCTAAGTGATTTAATAAATCTTTAGAGATAGAGGAAAAAAGGATGGTTTTAGTAGATTTATGCTTTTAATTTAGTTTAATTGATCTTAAATCTTTGATATAATGTCTTATTTAGAAGTGTTTTAGTTATTTACTTATTCAACACTTACATTTTTGCACCCACCGTGGGGCCACTAATCCCATATTTTAAAAAAAAAAAATCTGGAAAGTGTTCATACAGGATGCTAGCATGTTGCTTTTAGCACGTTCGAGAGATTTTTCAATGCTTCCGAAAAAAACTATAGTGCTTCTGAAGACTGTTTTAGTGCTTCTAAAGACTATTTTAGCGCATCTGCCAAAACTATAGCCCTTCTATAGTCTGTTTTAGCACATCTACTAGAAGCTCCCAGTGTTTCTATGTTAAAATTTGTTTTAGTGCATTTGATGAATCTTTTAGCACATCCAAGGATTCTTTTGGCACTTCTAACCTCTGTTTTAGTGCTTTGACCTTTGGTTTAGTGCTTTTGACCTCTGTTTTAGTGCTTTTGATCTCTATTTTAGCGCTTTGACCTTTGGTTTAGCACTTCTAACCTTTGTTTTAGCACTTTTGACCTTTTTTTTTAGTGCTTTGACCTCTGTTTTAGCACTTCTGACCTCTTTTCTAGCGCTTCTAACCTCTATTTTAGCACTTTGATAGTAAATCTTAAAATGGCCATATCTTGGTCATACAAAGGTCTTTTTCGATGCTTTTGTTTTTGAAATGGGGTAGAATTTCATAAGCTATGCAATGGTGTAGGTATTTCTCACTTTTCATAGAGTTAAAATTTTTAATTTTACATTTAAACTCAAATCACATTGTAACTTGGTCTAAGTTTTAGGGGTTTCATGCTTAATCATTCATCTAACCCTTATATCTTCTTATTTCTTGATCTCATCTAACATTTTGAGCATTTATTGCAGTTTTTAAGAGGAATATGGAGCATTGAAGTGAAAGAAACATTATTTGATATCCATCAAGTAGTAGTGTTTTCAAACACTCATGGGAAAATAACCCATCAAATGTTATTTTTTTCATTCATGCTTTAGGACCAACTAGCATTACTTTGAGATTAAAATTAACCATCTATAAAAGCTTTGTAAAAGTTGGTTAAAAAGAACATTAGAAAATCATTAATTTTTGGATTTGGATTAAAATTGAACAAACAACTTCACACTTCAATCTGGGCTTAAAATTTGAACAAATCTTAATAGTGTGAGAAAAGGCATTACGTGTGTTATCTCTTTGTTCATGTAAATAAATATTGATCAAACTATGGATGTACTTACTCACTATTGTTCATCCTTATAGGGCCTTCCTTGTGGGAAAAAGTAATCACCCAAGGGAATGACCCAATTGGTAACACACTAAAGCCAAGTGACTTCCAATCGAGATATAAATGTGGGTACTTGAGGAAAGTTCAAGTATCATGAGGATTGTTTCAACAAGAAGGGAAACAATGGTCTCTTACCGAATGGATGATCCCCCATGAACAAAATTCCTATACTATAACCCTTTGTTAAAGCAAGCCAAAATCCTTAATCTATTTACTAGCACAAGAATGGTCATTATGAAGATGTCCCACATTTTTGCAGCTTGTAGTAGAGATGAGAAGTATGCCATGGGAGATTTATGGGTACTGATGCTTGGCTGCCCCATATAAGTGAGTTCCATGGAGGGGAGCTAGTGGGGTCAAGCATCTAGTCATCTGCTATAAGTAAGTGCAACTAGAGTAAAATACAAGTGGGAATTTAGTGAATATTGTCCTACACAGCCTTAGGAATAGTACTTTTTTGGTGTGTCTTACATGTGTGTTTTAAAATAAATTTCAAACAAAACATCATACACAAAAATCTGCAAACCTTGATTCAGAAGAACATCCACTCAAACCACCATGGCTGAAATAGATGAAGATCAATTGAATGCTTTAGCTTATCAACTAAAAAAATTTCAACAACAAATCTAGGATATGCAAAAGGAAACAAGCATAGAGAGATATCTCTTGCCAGAAATCTACCCATATCCTCTTGACCAAACAATGAACATGAGACCTTCTTCACCAAAAAATACATCATCCAAGTTCAATGTTTTTAAATTTTTGCAAAAGTTCAATAAGCCCAAATATTAGTCCTCAAACACAAATGATATCGAACAATCTTACCATGTCATGCATCTATCTTCATCTCCCATACACCAAAATGAATCTCAGGATTCTCTCACCCATGTTAACAATTCCATCCAATCATACTCTTCTATCATATCTTCAACCTCTAATGATTCATGTCAATCTCTCAATCCAAAGCATGCTAGCATAGACTCCCCTACACATCAAGATCAAGAATCTTATTACAATCCCCTCCTTTCACTTTTCATCCAAAATAATTCCCTTCCATCTCAAGAGACAAGTATCCTTGCAAGTTATTCTTCCACATCATCTAATCAATCCATACCATCTCGTGATTTTATTGCATCACAAGAGCATGATAGTTCTTCCATCCTATCTAATGATGTCTTACCAATTGATGATCAAGACATGCTTTCTACAAAATATCATGATTCCCTTCGTCATCAAGATCAAGATATGCTTCCATTCAAGGATACCCTTTCATCCCATGAAGATGTTTATCCTTCTCGTGATCAAGATATGCCTTTCATACTACCTCATGATCCTTTTCACAGTCAAGATAAACACACCTTATCATCCCCATGTCAAAAGCCTATCACACCTATGCAAGCTATCCATGAACCACACACCTATAAATTAGGATCCTCCACCTTTATCCATTTTGGTTTACTTCCAACACCTGTCCTCTCATCCATGTCATATTCTCCCTAAAATGGACTTGCATATTGTTTCACCAAAAATACATATCCCATTGGTAAACAAATGTGAAAAATTATGAACTAAAAAGGAAAATGATTAGGCCTTCATGAACAAGGTATCCTAGAACCCCTTTTTGCTCAAGAAAACACATATTACCATGGCCTTGGTTATACACCTAAGTTTCCTATTCCATCAAACCTAACATCTATCCTAGGTCCTCATCCTAATCCACCAAACCTTCCATCTATCCTAGGCCCTCATCCTAGTTCATAAAACCTTCCATCTATCCTAGGTCCATATCCTATTCCTCAAGAACAACAAAGGCACACATCCTTGATTCCCTTTCAAAATTCTACCTTTTGTAACTCATTCATGATACCTCCATACCATTCATCTCCATCCATCTCTCCTATTGCTCTTGGAAGCAATTTGGGTGCCAAATTTCAAAAGCTTCCATTTCAAAATTCACATGTATCAAAGGATCAACATGTCTCCTTGAAGAGGCATGCAAAAATGAAAGAAAATTTGATCCACAATCAAAAGGAAAATAAAAAAAGCCACAAAGGCCCATTAAAGCATAAAGAAAAATTTCCAAGACCACAAAAGGTCCATAAATCAAAAGGAAATTTCAAAAGGCCACAAAGGCCCATCAAAGCAAAAAGAAAAAATTCCAAAACCACAAAGGTCTATAAATCAAAGAGAAAAATCTCGAAGGCCTCAAAGGCCCACAAAGCAAATATCAAAGTCAAAAATCATTTGGATTCCTAAAAGTCTCATAGAAGCAATGAAATATAAAATGGCACCCAAATTTGTTGATCCAAAAGCTTCCTCCAATTTTCCATCTAAAAACCTATCACTTTCCAAATCCATTTTTCCTCCATCACTCCACCACCCTTCAAGGTGTGTGCCAATGTTGACCTTTTCATCCTTTCCATCTATACATCAACAAACCTTCCAACCTCATATCAATTATCCAACATTCATCCCCCATAATTCTCCTTTAATCCAAAATTTTGCATAAGTCCTTAGCTTCTTTCATCATACCATTAATCTACCAACATTTATGAGTTTAATCCCCATTTCCATGGTTTATTAAAGGGATAATTGGTCGTGAAACTTGATGCTTAAGTCATTCTTACATCTTCCTATCATGGATATATTATCTTCCACATTTCCACTTTTGATCTCAAGTGACAATACTAAAGATCTTCTTGAACATCATATATCTTATCCTATATGCTTTATCCATATCTTTCATACCATATCTTTCATCTTATCTATATTCCATCATTCTTACTAGATACATCCTTTCTTTTCATCCTTGTTCTTGATGAGGAATAGGGGAAAAGTACTTGGTCCTTGTGTCTATATATTATCTAGTTGATCTTGATCATCCCGTTCATTATTGTTATCCTTGCATTCTTCCATTCCATATCTCCTAGCTTATCAAAATCCATGTCATCATGTTCCTTTTCAACCTTGAATCTTATCATGCAAATCATATTTGAGCCTAGCTGTAAAACATTATCCAATCCTCATATCTTTTGTCAATCAGTCATCAACAATCATCAATCTTATCGTACCTAGAGGAAATCAATCATCCTAAGTACTCATCATCATCACGCCTTACAAAATCAATCATTCCTGGCATCTTAATCAATCAAATTTTATCATCTTTTGACAAGAGATATGTTGCTTGTGTGACATGTTTTGCAGTGAATCTTTCATTTTGATCTATTATTTATCCATTGTTGCATTACCTCTATTGTGGGGTATCTTGTTCCTTCAATCAGTCATATCATCTCATTCCATCTTAAATATCTTGAAAATCCAAAAAATCAAAAATCAAATACAAAAAAATGGGAAAAAAAATCAAAACATCCAAAAAAATTAGAAAAAGTGAAAAAAAAAATCTGAAAATCTAAAGAAGTGCAATAAAACCTCATGTACATATCCTGGCAATGCGTTCATGTCTCACCCTAGCTTGGGGGAAAAATCTTGAACTCACTGGGGGCAACAAACTTCGAGCCTAAACAAAATAGACAAACAGTAGTATAACAAACATAGCAAATACAATGATCAAATCAAATTTGAACATCACACAATCAATCAACAGAGAATCAAAACATCCAAATCAAATAGCTTACAACAATCAATCAAAACAAATCTAAATGGATGATATTCTTTTGATTCATGATTTTATTGCTTTAGCTTGAATGCTCAAATGTTGTACTTTGATTTTTGTTTGCATATCTTTGGAGCAACTCGATGATATATTGAACTAGAGAAGCAAGGAAGGAGTATGATTTTTCTTTGTCTACTATTTGTGAGTTGATCATTATTACTGTGTGAATTGTCGTGGGACATGCTCTACCAAGTATCACTGATGAAATTTTGGTTTCATATAGGAAAATGATTGATCCTTGTATGTTTTACGCAAGAAATTATCAGGTCATTTTGGTTTAATTATACCTCAATGCTTGTGTTAGCTTGCAATATCAAAAATCATGAAAGTAGTACTCAGGTCATCATGGTCTAACTCATACCATCAGTGGTTGTACTCACTTTCAACATTTTAAAGGCTCAATGATGATAAAAAGCATGCTCAATGGACTGTTAAGATGACAACGTTGCATTTTATAATTTCATGGTTAAAATAGATTGCATCCATATTAGTCTTGCATATGAATTTATAGATTGTTTCAAAGCTGCCAAATTTCAATCTCAAAAGCTACATGTATGCCCTCTCCTCATCATATCGTCATCTCTTCAATATTTCTTAGGATAATATAGATTTTTTATCTTAATAATCTCTTTCTGAATCATTTTTTTTCATTTGAACAGTATCACATTTCCATCTAATCCTAATCTATTAAGTCTAGAACAAATCATTTAATTACATCCTTGGTTTTGTTCCCAACCTTGTTACAAGCCTTTATCCAATCATCATCATCATCGGGATGTATCCTTCCCTATCCTTTTGTGTTGTTTTGGGATGTATCCTTCCCTCATCAACAACACTCTTATCATCATCATCAATCAATCTTGTCTTGCAACTTGAAAAAGGAACATCACAGTTATCCTTGAATCCATTTGTGCTTACTTACTTTTCATCTTCTCCTTTCATTATCTCTTCCTCATCCCATCCCCTATCTTATTCATCATTTGGCATCATCAAGTCTCAATACATTAATCAATCTTATACTAGGGCATATTAATCAATCAACAAAGTCAAACCACATCGCCTAATCAAATCTGAATCTGCCCAAGCACCAGATGCAAAAATCCTCCTATGATCATAACATTTCACAAATCAACAATCTTATCAAATCAATCAACATCAATCAATCGGTCTATCAATCAATCAATCATTGAGCCTTCCCTATCATGAGGTCAATCATCAATCAATAATTGATCCTCATCTATCATGAGGTCAATCATCAATCAATCATTGAACCTCACCTATCATGAAGTCAATCATCAATCAATCATTGAACCTCACCTATCATGAGGTCAATCATGAATTAATCATTGATCCTCACCTATCATGAGGTCATTCATCAATCAATCATTGATCCTCACCTATCATGAGGACAATCATCAATCAATCATTGAGCCTTGCCTATCAGGAGGTCAATCATCAATCAATCATTGAATCTCGCCTATCATGAGGTCAATTATCAATCAATCTATAATTGATCCTCACCTATCATGAGGTCAATCATCAACATCATCAAATCAATTGGTTGAACACAATCATCAAACATCAAACAAAAGGAGGAAAAGTAGGGCAACATTTAATCAACAGGAAGAATTAGTATTCTTTATCAGGAGATAAATTATTTCAACATTGAATCTTCATCGAATCATCATTAAATTATCAAAAAATCATACAAATTTTAAGAAAAATTCAAAATTCATCAATTTATCTCCCGAGGGGGCATGTATCCATCATCACCTAAAAATCAATATCTGGGACAACTCTAGGACATATTGGAAATTTTTCATTGATACTAGCAGAAGCAGCAAAAGTTTTCTTTGAAGCAATACGTAAACACATCACTTCAAAGAGGGGAAAAATGTATAAACCTAAAAATGGTATGGATAAATCTAATTAATTAAATATATTTATTTGATTAATTAACCTTTAATTCTTCTACTATTAAATAAATAGAAATATTTATTTAATTAGTTCATTATTTTATTCTAATCATATTCTTCTAATTATTTAATTATCATATCTCCTTTATTAATAAACAAATTTCATTTGTTTGTTTTATTTAATAATATCCAAAATTGAAATAAATGCTAATATTCCTCCAAAAGTGAAACTTTCAAAAGAAATTAATTTTTCTTTATCCTTCCAAACAAATTTTGGAACATTCACAGGAGAATTGGCTTTCCTCTTCCTCTTTTTCTTCCCGATCTTCTAAAGGAAATATTTATCCTTTCCATCTTCTTCTCCATCAAATTCATTCTTCTCCATTGATTTATCCAGATTGAATCTCAACCCTTCTTTGCTGCCATGTCACATTTACCTTTTGAAAATTTATAAAAGGAGCCTTCATCTATAGGAAATGGATCCTAACTTTTGTGTAATCTTACTCTGCAGGAATTCAGGCATTCAAGCAATCAAGCATTTAGCATTATCAAGCATTTAGAAGCATTATCATGGCTGCATCATAATTTAGAGTAGTTTCTTTTATCATAGTTTCTCTATAGCTTCATTATCACTCAGGAATCATCATATAGGATTAGATTAGTGCAATCTCATTCTCTAAATTGGCATTTTAACAATCATGATGCTTATCAAATTTGAGAGCTAAGTGATTTAATAAATCTTTAGAGATAGAGGACAATAGGATAACTTCAGTAGATTTATGCTTTTAATTTAGTTTAATTGATCTTAGATCTTCGATATAATGTCTTATTTAAAAGTGTTTTAGTTATTTACTTATTCCACACTTACAAGACCTGGTAAAAATTTCTTTGAATGAAGTAATTTCATAAGTTTTTTACTCATGTGCCTAAGACTATTGTGCCATAGTGTTGTTTTGGAATCCACAGTCATGATTTGACCTTCTACTTGCTAAACTATAGCAACTATTCCTAAAAATTGACTTTTCTCTATAACAATTAAAGTAGAAGGAACAATATGACCTGTACAAAGATATAAGGTGCCTACTTTCACACCTTTTGCTTCCACTAAGGAACCTTTTGTAACCTTCCAATTTTCATAACTAAATGTAATAACACAACCTTCATCATCTAGTTGCCCTGTAGAAATTAAATTTCTACCTAACCTTGGAGTGTGCCTTACCTCATGTACTATCCAATGATTCCCATTTTGCAAATTAATCCCGATTCTTCCCTTTCCAAGAATCTAACATGGTTTGTTATCACCCAAATAAACCAACCCAAAATCCCTGTGGACATAGTCAAGAAAATAACTTCTATGGGGGTTAGCATGAAATGAAGCCCTTGAATCTAACACCTAAGAATCATCAAAATTATCAAGGGAAAGAATCAAATCATCCTCATCAAATTTATTACTTACCATATTTTCCTCTTTACTTCCTTCCTTTCTTTTTCCTTCTTTATTTTTCTGAGACCAACAATCTTTCTTGAAATGACTTGAATTACCATAGTACCAACAATCCCTATTGTATCTAGATTGGGACCTTTTTTCCTTTTATTTTCATCACGACTTCCCATGATTTCCAAAATTATGTCCTCTCTCCTTTGTTCTACCCCTGCTTTGTGCATTCAAAACAATTCCTGATGTGGATGTTCCACCTGATCTTTTCCTACTAATTTCCTCAGTCAAAATAACACCAACATCATCAAATTTCAATGTATTTTAACCAGAAACGGACTTGCTAACAACCATTACCAAGATATTCCATCTTTCAAGCAAAAAAAATAAAAAATAAAAAGAGCCCTAAATTCTTCATCAAAGTTTACATTTACAAAAGTTCATTGACTGGTAACTATATTAAACTCATTTAAATGATCAACAACTGACCCACCTTCTACCATTTTCATATTAAATAAATGCTTCATAATAAATACCTTATTTGAAGTAGAAGGCTTTTCATATAACTTCACCAAGGTTTTCATCAAATCTTGAGTTTTCTTTGCTATTGTAATATTGATGCCACCAATTGTGCCAAGCATAAACGAATATTGGGTATGTGTAGGATCATGATAGGCCAAAAAGTGGCAATATGATGGGTATGTGTAGGATATGTGGCTGATGACTTTTTTTAACCCAAAATTGATGAAACAAAAAGTGTGTTTGAAGGATATTCTCAGATTTCCACCAATATAAATTATGCTTTACTTTGAATTTAACAAATAATTATTATTCATTTTCTATTTGAATTATGACTAAAGTCCTAATTGATAGGATGATTGAAAAACATCTATAGCTTTCAAATGGTATCAATTTTTTTGAATCTAAAACATACGCATCATTCTATGGTTCACATACTATAGGATTAAAATAAATTGAATTTCATGAAGTTTTGACCAAGTTAAGGTGGTTAGACATATGAGTTTTTTATATTTTTTAAAAGCTGTAATAAAAAATTCATAATTAATTATTTCTTAGAAAAAAATTACAAATAAATATGAATCACATCAAGAAATGAGTACTCTACTTATATCTAAAATATTATAAATTTTTTTATCATTTTATTGTGGTTAGGGTGGTCAGACAGACACCTACTTCTTATTTTTTTCCTTGAAATTTAAGTACTACTACATTGAAATTTCAAATTTTCACCAATTAGATTTAAAAAAAAAAAAAACCTAGTAGTTTAGAAACTACATTCAATTTGAGATAGATTCTATTTTTACATATTTTTGAAATAATATGGATAACTTATTCAAATTTTTACATCAAGTTTCCTGACTTTTATTTTTCTAAATTTTTCGCCACTTAAGGGCCTATTTTTTCCATGATGATCCTGCACATACCCTACTGCCAAGTGCCTTTTTGTCCAAAATATCCTAGTCCTCATCAAATATTGCTAAGGGTTTCTTGGTTTTCCCTTCCAATGGTCACCATAAATCCTTCTGATAGAGGTAGTCCTCCATCTGCATCTTCTATAACTGATAGTTTTTCCCGTTGAACTTCTCAACCTTTAACTTACCCTCGTCTACTATTACTCCCACTCAATTGTAAGACTCCCAATCAACTATGAGACCTTCCTATAAAGGATAATGAAACACAACCTTTCTCTAATACCACTTGTTAGGGTTAGAAGTCATATATATCTAATAGTTAAATGTAGATCTGATCAATAAAATAGAGAAATAAAACACACAGAAAAATCAAGACAACATAGAGAATTTAACATGGTTCACCCAATATGGGCCACATCCACAAAAACGCAGCCATCCAATGATTTTATTATATAGTTCAAAAAGTATTACAATCTCACGAACAATACCCTACTACAAATCCCATCTTGATCGCTTATAAAAAGCTTTTAGAAGGTTCTAGAATTAGGGTTTTACAAAGTCATTTTTTAACTTATCAATGAAAAAGAAAAAAATAGGAGAATGAGGGTGAGGATACATGAAGAGTGTATGGTATATCATGATTAGTCACCACATACCAACAATGCTATCAGTCATGGATGGTTTTTTAGGTTACAATCAAATCATGATCACCAAGGAGGATCAACACAAAATTGCATTCACTTGTCCATGGGGGACATATTGTCGGAGCATGATGTCATTTGGGTTGAAGAATGCAGGAGACACCTATCAAAGAGAAATGAGTCTCATCTTTCATGAAATGATCCACTAAACAGTTGAAGATTATGTGGAAAATATTTTGGAAAATTCAAAGAAAAGGAGTGAGCACATACAAGTCTTAGGACCCATCTTCGACAAGATCAAAGAGTATAAGGTACAATTGAATCCAAAAAAATGTGTCTTTGGGGTGACATTAGGAAAATTTCTTGGTTACATCTTATCATAGAGTGGAATAGAAATTAACCTAGCAAAGGTGAAAGCCATTCTAGACATGGAACCATCACAAACATTGAAGCAGATTAGGTGGTTACAAGGAAGATCGTATTCCATTAGGAGGTTTATAGCATAGTTGTAAGATAAGATCCACCATTTCTAGCATCTTGTCCATAAAGGAATAAGTTACAAGTGGGATAAGAAGTGTGATAAAGATTTCTAGAAAATCAAGGACTACTTATTAGTACCCCCAATGCTCCTGTCACTGATACCAAACAAACTATTGACCCTGTATATCTCAGCAACACCAACAACACTAAGTGTTATTTTAGCACAACATGATGAAAAAATGAAGGAAAGAGCCATTTATTACATTAGCAGGACCTTGGTGGGCTATGAAATGAACTATTCTTCCATTGAGAAATCATGGATAGTGGTGGTTTTTTCTTCACAAAATTTTAGACACTACATGTCTCATCAAATCAAGCCCATTGCAGAGATTGACCCATTGAAATACCTATTATCCAAAGAAACTCTCATTGGATAAATGGCCAAATGGGTAATGATCTTGATTGAATGTGACATAGAGTATGTGGAACACAAGGAAATATAAGGACAAGTGATCATAGACCAACTAGAATATGCACCTATCTATGTAGAGAATCCATTGATATATGAATTCCTCGATGAATTAGTGTTCCCTTTTAATGCAACAGATCAATGGAAGATATACTTTGATGGATCATTTACCCAAAATGGATTAGGGTCAAGTATTCTCTTTATCACCCTTCAAGGTGATTGCATTCCAAAGTCATACAAGCAATCATTTTTATGTACTATCAACATTGTGGAGTACAAATCCCTAATCACAAGTCTAAGAATAGTAGTTCAATGATAGATACAAGAGTTGAAAGTCTATGGAGACTCATAGTTGGTTATCAAGTCAATGATGACTACCAAACTAAGGAATAGAAGCTTACTCCTTACAAGAAGATGGTAGAGAGTCTCAAGGACCTTGTCATAGATATAACTTTTGAGCAGATTCCTTGCATGAACAACCAAGCAGAAGATTCTATGGCAACAATTGGATCATTGTTAGACATGTCGCACAATGTACCGCAATGCGAATTCTTGGTAGAACAACTTCTCATACCAATTTTTGAAATCCTAGAATTTGAATTTGTGTGTGTCATCATTGGTCTTGGATCCCCATGGTATCATGAAATATTCACCTACCTAAGTAGAGGAACCCTCCCATCCAATATCACCACCAAACTTAAAAGACCTTTATAAAGAAGGCATCTTGATTCATGATCCTATGTGATACCTTATACCACTGAAGTATCAACTTGGGGACATTACTATGATGTCTTAACCAAAAGGAAGCCTTGACCATGTTAACATAAGTTCATGATGGCATATGTGGTTCCAATTCTAGCGATATGGCTTTAGCTAAGAAAGTATTGAGGATGAGGTAATATTGGCCAGCCATGGAAAGAGAAGCCCATTAGTATGCGTAGAAGTGTGTCTAGTGTTAACAAAACAGAGATCTGATTCATGCTCCAACTCAAGTGTTGCAAGAAATGGTCAGACCTTGGCCTTTCTCACAGTGGGGGCTTGACCTCATAGGAAAGATTACCCCAACCTCATCTAATGGCCACAAGTTCATCATAACAGCCACTAAGTACTTTACCAAGTGGGTTGAAGCCATTCCTATGAGCTACATAATGGGGAAGCAAATTATAAGTTTATCCTGAATTATCTAATCTATCATTATGGTGTTCTACAAGCCCTTATCTTAGACAACATAAGACCCTTCAAGAATCAGGATGTGAAAGAGTTATTTCAAAGATTAACATTTGACATTGATTCTCTACCCCATATTACCCCCAGGGAAATGGTCAAGCTGAGGCTACAAACAAGACCATTCTGAAGATCCTAAAGAAAATGATCAATGAAGCTAGCTGTGACTAGAATCTACAGTTGAATACCTCTCTATGGGCCTATCGAACCAGTATCCACACACCTATAGGTGCAACCCCATTCTCCTTGGTCTACGGATCATAAGACATCTTTCCTATTTAGGTTGAGCTCCCATCACTGTATCAGTACAGAACCTGATCACTAATGAAGAGTACAAAGTATCTCAGCTAAATGAGCTAGAATACTTGGATGCATGTCACCTTGACGCTTGTAATCACTTGCAAGTATATCAAAACCGAGTGAAATGGAGCTATAACAAGAAGATCAAGTGTCGGTCTTTCTAGGTAGGGGATCTTGTTCTAAATTAGAATCAAAAAAATCTTCAAGATCAGGATAGTAAAGGAAAGTTTGAGCCTAATTGGTTGGGTCCCTTTGTCATCACAACAAGTTATGGATCAGGAGCATACCAATTATCAATGCCTAAAGGTGAACCCTTGCAGGAATTGGCCAACAACTTGCATCTTAAAATTTTTTATCCTAAGCTTGAAGGGTGTAAATCTAAAAATACAAAAAAAATCAAAAAATGATCAAAAATACAAAAAAAGAGAAAAAGGATTGAAAAAGTAAAGAAAAATAGTTGTCCTCTAGTGAAAACCACTTCAGTAGTGATTTGGGCAAGTGCCTTGGTGAAAACCTAGCAAATAGGTACCTTATGTAAATAAAGCACCTCCATCTACCTGGGCTCTTTATCCTATCATTCTTTCCATCACATCCACTCATCACATCATTCATCCTATTTATCCCATCACCCACCTACATCTGCATCATAGCTTGATATTGTGAAGTATCGTATTCCCCTTTGGAACTACTTGGAATATTCCTAAGGTCATCTTGTCTCACCTATATCGAGGCAATCTATCACAATCACATTGGGGGAAATTTTTAATGTATCATATTGAGTTCTTGTATATCTTAAGGCTATTAGAAATCTCATCAAAAATCCAAAACCATTCATAAAATGTTCAAAAAATCCAAAAACATCAAAATATTGTATAGCAAAAAATCCAAAACATCCAAATTCCTGTACAGCTAAAATCCAAAAACATTCAAAAATTGTGAAGTCAAAACCCAAAACATCCAAAACACATCAAAAATTCGTAAAAAGGTGAAACATAAAAAATCCAAAAATGGTACCATGTTGAACTATGAGTCTTTGAGCTTGAACGTAGGCAAGGTCATCACTAATGTGCCCCAAAGATAGCCTAGGTCAGTCTTTAGGAGTTTTTCATAATAAATTGACATTCCATCAATAGTTCATATCTCATCATTAATAAGTCGAGTCAGTCAAACTACGAGGTCTCTATGTGTATAACATAGGAAATGATCATCTTTGATAATCCTTGAGGCCCATAGGATAGTATTTTAGGTTGGGTTCTTGATGGAAAACTTAGAAAATCCCTAAACATTTAAATATCAGAAAAACCTAAAAAATTCAAATATCGAAAAAACATAAAAACATTTGGAAAACTCAGAAAATCCAAAAACATTTGAAATCTCAGAAAACCCAAAAACATTAAGAAATCATTCAAAATATATAAATATCATCAAATATCTTAGAGAAAACCCTAAATAGCCTCAAATAAAGTGAAAACCCAAAAAATTCACATAAGCTTTCAAAAAGAACAAAAAACAACCTCAGAACATTTTCAAAATACCAAAAACATTGAAATATTCCAAAAAATCCAAAACCATCCATCCCATGTCGCTTTCACCCACAATAAAACTTCATCATAATAAATCAATTGTCACCTTCAACCTTTGGTAGCACAAATAGAAAGAAAGTATTGCAAGTCGTAAAGTGAGAACCTAAGTGTCACAATGTAAAGTCTATGTCATAGGTGAACGAGTCAATGGAATTTGTATTAATGACTTATCACACACCTCATCCCAATCAAACCATCTAATAAAATTTCATAGGATGCATCCTTCTAAAAATGGACATCAACATCAGACATCACTTTAGCTAAGTTAAAATTTGGCAAGAGATATAGATAACACTAACTATTTGTCTTTAATATTTTTCTTCTGATTTATCTCAGTGACCCATTCCGAGGACCTCTCAATGATTTCTAAACTGTTTAGAGAGAAAGGAATGGGGCATCAATCATTATCTTTCATTTTCTATGCTTGTGGGTATTCTTGTAAAATAATCTTGGCACATACTTGCTTAGTTGTGTGTAGGGAGGCTGTTTGGAGTAGATTTTTAACTATTGCATACATATGCTTTGGTCCAATATATTCTAAACTTCTAAGTTACATTCCAATGAGGTTTCTGTATATCAAGATGTGAATAGGAACTATCCTATCTATTTACAGAGTTAAAGTCCATTTACACTAGATACAATGCCATCCTAGTTCTCAATACCTTGATGCATTGTGTTTATGTGTTATATCAAAAATAAGGAAAGACAAAAAATCCCAATCACAAGATATGAGAAAAATCATTATTCATCCCTCTCATCACCATCTCTAAGAAATTTTTGGTGGATCAAGAACTTGTTGGACTTGTTATCAATTCAGATTGCACCCGTATGCTTGAATAATTAATTCAACAATCTGTTGACACATGGGAACTAATTCCAGGCTGTGGGTATTCTATAAGGAATTAGATCGCCAGATTCTAGGATGGTTCCAATGAATTGTTTTTGATTAATACTCAGGTAAATTGCTAGGAAAATGATAAAAAGACCTAACTCGATTGTAGAACTATGAAATTTTAATTACGGTGATGCTTGCACCTAAAAATGATGATCTAAAAGGCAATTTAGTTCACAATTGATTCTCAATATATCTAACTTGCACATCAAAATCTAAATAGTTTGAACTCATATAAATGCTTCATACAGAGGATCATAAAACTATTTTCTTTCAAAGGAAAAGAACATTGTTCTCACAATTAAGAAAATACTCTAAAAACCTATGAATTAAACTGAATGCATACATATACTTATGATTGAGACAGAAAAAATAAAGGTTTTAATGCTAAAACAAGATATAATTTGATCAAAATCAAGCATAAGAATGTTGCCTGAAAGCTTGAAGGAAAAACCTGACACTATTGAGAAGATAAAAGGAAAAACTCCATGCTAAAACCAAGGGTAACTTGTAAAACTTGCTATGTATTAATCTGAAAATGATGTTGAGTTACCAATCATTCACTTTGTAGAGTACAAAGGAGAAAAAATAAGAACTAAATTGAAAAACATAAATTTTTTCAATATATACAATATGAATACACTTCAAAGTGCATGAATAAGCCATTGGAAGTGATCTAAAAGTGAAAAGATGACAATCCCAAAGTGAAATCTGAGCACAAGTAAAAAATCCCTAAAAATGTGGTTCAAACTCATGCAAAAATGAGTGAACTCAATCTTGAAGTGGCAGTCATAAAGCATGTAATTGATCTACAACTCGAACTGAACTGAAATCCCTGAAAAGGTAGACTAAAGTATGCAAAACTGCCCCGTTCTTGCCAATTCGCCCATGCACATTTTAAAGTCTATCTTTCTCATGATAATCCTCCAGTTGACAATCTGACACAGAACTGAAGTAAATTTCCAAGTTAACTCTTCCAGTTAACTCTACTCAAATCTTCATGGAATTCCATAATATCTTTTATTTGCACTTTAAACTGCTAAATTAATTAAATGACTTATAATACATCATTTAACTAATTAGCTTACATTGATTGATGTAAAAATAAAAGATAAATATGGAGTTAAAAAAATTGAATCCCATTCAACAATTTTACTTAGCATTATTTCAACATATGCATTCTGAATTCATCACTTAAATAACACCATGAGCAATATAAAATATACACTTAGCAAATATTTGAAAACTTCAGCACTAAGTGTATATTTTAAAACTGGCCATCATTATGCATATCATAATTTTGATAGCTAATAATAGTCAACCACATGCAATAGTCGACTTGACTTGAGAGTCAAAAACACGAGACAGGAAGACATAATGATTATCAAAAATATCAAAAATGAGTTAGGGCGAATTAACAAAGGCAATCATCGAACCCTAAAATCATTATCATTTTGTTAACTTTGATGAAGCTTCGCGAAGAAGCTGGCTGCCATGAATGAGTAGGGTTTCAACGTGAGAACAGTTGAATTTGCACCTTTTGAACACTTCCTAAGCTGAAATCTTGTTGAACTTCATAAGGTAGGTTCATTTTTATCTCAAATTCGAGTCTTTTCGAGCATTTAAATGCTTTTCTCAAGGCTACATGGCGCGACTGCTCATAAAATCTAATATACTGTGTTATTCCTTTGTTCTCTGTATTCTCTTGGTACTCTATTTAACTTTGGCAACCATGAGAGCTAGAAAGAGCATGTTTTGCTAAGTTTAGGTTGATTTTCCTCCTTAATCTTGCCCCCCTGCTAAGTGACAAGGTTAGCTAATTCCTCTTTTCATTTTCCTGTTGTTACTGAGTTTCCAGCAAGCTCGCCATAAATGTTAGGGATTTAAACTTTTGAGACTCAGTCTACAGGAGGCACACATGACTTCATTTGTATTTTTTGACATAGAAATCCATTGATTCTTTGAATTCTCTACATATCTATACGATATTGACGCCATTGTAGCTGAGACTGATACAAATCCACACATATTTATGAATCTGGATGCAACTTACATGTTTTGATCTGGGTATTTATATTTCACTGTATCCTTGCATCTTAGAGTAAAAACCTCACATGGGTAAGAGAAATCTGATTCGTTACCATAAAAAAAACATTTCTGAGCAAGATTGGAGTAAACACAGTAACATTTTCATTGTGGGTATCTTTATTTTGTATCTGAATATTCCTTGTCTGCATCTTGAGAGAACATCAATGATTTTTCTAAAACTCCTTCTTTACTTCTTCCTATGGCATTTGAAAATCATTCTCTATGAAGAAAAGAAATTGTATTTTACTAAACATCTCTTGCTGTATACAATGAAAATTTGTTATTGATTTTATTCCACAATTGAAAATGTAGCAACTTTATATTTCCGTATATATGAGGAAAACTCCACATGGGTATTTGAGCTTTATTGCTTCCATTCAATCAATATATGAAATATTTATTACTGTAGCTTGATCTACTCCATTAAAAAAATTGTTAATGCAAGCCTTTTAAATCTGTGATATTCTCTCACCCTGAATGCATTTGTCATTTAATTCATAAGCTGTTGCCTCCCTTAGTATTTATGACAATAGAGTGTATTGTTCTCACAACTGTGATGGTCACTAAAAAAAATTTGGTTGTAGCTTTAAACATATATTGCTGAATATTGTTGTTCATAATTGTTGCTCATGGTGATTGCTGTTCTAGGTAATTGCGACTGAGTTTCTTTCATGTAAAACTACTTCTCTATATCTTTGCAAATAACGACTACCATTGAAAAATAGATGCTCCATTCATTGCTAATGCTGATCAACTCATACCTCACTGCTATCTCACTGACACTTGTAATAGTGTATACCTGTTTGATTAAAAAATGCTTCATTTTGCATAACGAGATTCCACCACACTTCATATATATCTTCCGTTATCACTCTGAACCTTGTAGATGCTGACTGGTAAAAGCTGGAACTATCATTTGTTATCTAAAATCAGCTGTGAATATCACTAAATCTAAACCTTCTCTCAACCTTGTTAGTAGTAGTTGGGCTTATCTTTCCAGACTCGTGACTTAATAAACTGCATTCAGTCGAAGTAATGAAGACATTACCCTATAGCATGATCTCATTTGGCACTTGAAACAAACATATCTGTTTGATGAATCTGTATCCTCCATACCTTTTAAATGCTGAATAAGGAAAAATTGCTACTTTCTGTTAAAGAACTTGTAAAGAATTGGATTATTGCAAATCTGTTATACCCCATGATTATGATTACGATGATATTCTTTTGAAGTTAAAAAAAACATTCCAATGCTCAAATATTATATTTCTCTTTAATGCAAAGAGGCTCTATACTTCATTTAGATATAATGAAAAAATATAAAGCGGAGCTAAAAAGAATATGAAACTGATGAGTTCAGCATTGATGCTTTTAATCACTGTTATCAATATTCTTGAACTTTGTATGAAACTTGTGAGTGTATCCTCCTTGATATGCCGAGCTCAACCCTTGTGGGCGTTCGCTTTACTCCACATATTTGATAAAATGATCTTGAACATGATGAACTTGTTCCTGCACACTGAAACAAACATGTTAGCAAAATAAAAGAAGCTGAAAGCTTCCATTGAATTATGTTTTTCCTCTTGATTTTTGTAATCATTTGATGGATGCCTGATCGATTATATTCTATATTTCTATTGGTAACATAGGTATATGATAGGATTTGATTTGTCATTGCTTAGAGACCATCTCTTACGCCACTCTTTATCTTTCTTATAGATGCTTTTGGAGCTAGAACTAGAGCTAAAACTGGAAATGGAGCTAAAGCTAGAAATGGAGCTAAAGCTGGAAATGGAGCTGAAGCTGGAACTAGCGTCACAACATTCCTCAACTTGTAAACAATTCATCATTCTAGGTAATGACGAATCACTTTCTACCCTATGCTTACTCTATTTTCAGCTGTATCTTTTGCTTTGTTCATGCACCCCTTATTTGATTATAAAAATCAAAATAAGTTACTCCTACGGCTTGTGTGGGATTCAACATTTTTCAAGATGAATAAAAAGCATTACTATGCAAGTTTTCTTCAATTTGCTGTTTTAAATGCTTGCACAATAAAGCTATGATTTAGATGTAAAATGATCTTCTATGACAATCAATGAATACTTTAATCATATCAATGAAAATTTTAGTACCTGTAAATGATGAATTGATTTAGCTCTACCTGTTTGAGCTTGAAGTGAAAAATAGGTAACAAGAAATTTTCATCAAAATCGATGGTCAAATCATTCATCTTATTTCCTCTATGTTCTCTCCGTGCTAACCTAGTATCATGAAACTCAACAAAAAACATCATCAATGTATACATCCTGCATCCACAAAGCATCATAATAAAAGAAAGCATAATGCATTGCATTATCATTCCAAGCATCCATTGCATTAACATTCATTGCATTGTAATATCATTATCATAAACATCCACCTTATCTATACATACATCCACATGCATACATATCACAATCTCATAAAAAATTACACAAAAATAAATACATTCATATACATCCATATGCATACTTCATCCATCCCATAAAATGTCATAAAAAGATTCTGAAAAAGAAGTGCATCCATCTATTACATCACATATCATATAGATCATCATCACAAATCATATATCATGTAAATAAAAGAAATTCATCCATACATAAGCATATCGTAGCACATCACATATTGAATTTGGATCATCTCGTATATATATATATATATATATATATATATATATATATATATATATATATATATATATATATATATATATATATATATATATAAATGGTAACTGTCATAATACAATATTTGAATCAATGTATGTATATAGATCAAAAATACAATATCCATGAGGCTATCAAAAAGGAACCCATTAATGTATATTTGTATGAATAAATCAAGAAAAAAATCAAAAAGTGTCTGCACAACCAGGCTAGCCCTAGTGGCTGCTCGTCTCACCCCTAACTGATGGTTGATCCTCAGTTCTAGGTGGCACTCTACTCTGTTGTGAAAAATTAGATTGTCGGATCCCTTGGTGAACATCACGATGATAGTGCATGAAGTAATATGTAGCCTCAATAAAAGCTTCTATGTACAACCGAGCAGGTACAGTCTAGCCCTATGATGCAGCTTGTCATTGCCTCCAACTACTATCTCTGCCCAATCTCCTAGTCTAGCTATATGTCTAGTTGTTGCCACAACTAGACTTCCTAATCTCTCTGTGTAGTCATGGCCTGTAGCTGATCCCTCTTTTCTCTAAGGGTTGCAATCTTCCCATCTCATGGATCTAGCTACTATGGAGGTGGAGGAGGTGGTGGTGTCCTCAGAACCTATCCATCATGCCCACACTGCCACCCTGGAACCTATGCCTAGTTTGGTTGCTCGTGGTGCCGATCACTTAGCACTTGACCCTTGTCCTGATCTTGATCTTGGCCTCTACCTTGGCCACCATCCTTGCCTCTATCTCAACCACCATCTTGGCCTCAACCTCTACCTCTACCTTTTCCTTCAGGGTATGCCCCCGCAGGATTTGTTAGGCATGTAGGTGGCTTGAACCACACATCGTACACTAGGGTAGTCCCTGCATCTGCAAGGCTCTGATCATATTCCCACAACTGTGGGATGACCTATCTAAAATCATTGATCGCCACAATAGGATCAATGGGGGATCCCCACTATACCTCTCTCTGAGCTTTGGCCAAAATGGTAGTATAGTCATCTATTGGCATATCCTATGCCTCCCAAAATTGCCAAAAAACATGGTTTGGGAGGTATTGCTCAATAATAGTGTGCTCTTAGCCTTGTATGTACTGAGTTTTTTGAGAAAATCTAGCTACTGTTGATTGTCGTACCACCATGGATGTTGTAGCCATGTCCTCCATCTGAGCACTATCATGTCATCAATGACATGACACCAATATGAAAAACCTATGGGGCCCGTGTGCTATAATGTCATTGGTACCCTATACCAGAAAATGACAGGCTCATCCTCATGGATATCTACAAGAAAAAATAATGGTGTCAACATTACAATGTGCTCATATTCCCATATATGAAGTAGAGTCACACCTACTCTGATGATCTTTCCCTCTCAGTAGACGACCTCATGTATATCATGATATAAGGAGGCAAGGAGAATTGAAACCTAGGAATACATCATGTCCCTCCTAATCATACCCTCCCACACTATTCCCCATTCAAGACTAAAACCTCTACCCCATCGGTTTTGAGCAACAACACCATAAATCAAGGCTGCAACAAACAATCTAAATGTGTCCACCTAACCTTAGTAAAAATCTAGATCAATCTGGGAGCTAATCAAAACAATCAAATGTCTATGTAAAAGAGAGAGACATGTGTCTCTCCCAACATTTGGTTCATATATCATGCACTCACCATGAATTAGCAATCGCAGAATGCACCACATGTTCTCAAGTGTGACGGTCGCCTCCCTAATGGGCAAGTGAAATCAAGAGGTCTCCCTATGCCACCTCTCGATCAACGTAATGCTCATAGTGAGGTGGGTCTTGATCTTAGGAAAGAAGGAAAGGAAGCCTAATCCTAGCCTACCAAGCTGCTCCACCTCCAAGTCATCAAAATATCTCACTGCATCTAGAATATCATATCTATGCTCTCAGGACATTAGTAGTGGAGGATCCTCTTGCACGCATCTCACACATAGTGTCAATTTTTTGAAAAATTCAAAAAACTGATAAAAATTTAAGACTTTGCACCCAAACCATCATACACGTCAATGAAATCAATAGCATCACTGATTTTCAGGTGCGTCACTACATCAATTTTAGGGGTGAGTTACCAATTTGGCGATGCACAATGCTATGCTCAATAGTGAATTGGTATTGGGGTGTGTCACTTTACCTAAATATTTGGGAGTGCCACTATTTACAAGGTGCATCACCCACCACTTGTGAGCGATGCTGAACTTAAAAATCCCATGCGTTGCTATATTACCCTGACGACCCCCTAATCAGATGCGTCACTAAACCAAAAAATTGGGGTGTGTTTCTCAATAGAGGGTGCATTGCTATAAAATCAATAGCAACACTTCTGATGCTTTAACAGTGTCACTATACAACAATGTACCTATCGACCTAACTTTGATGCCCTATTAAATGCACCTAAAAGTGAAAATTGAGAGAAGTTTTGAGCCACATACTTAGGGTCTTACATCTGCACATCGTTGGTACTCTCAAACTCGATCCAAAAGATGAAGAGGGAGCACATGGTGAGTCATTTCATCAAGGTATCAGAGCTCAAATTGCAAGAATTCTCCAAGGTGTGAATGCACAAATTAGTTGAAAGTGATCATCACCTATTTAAGCCTAAAATTAGGGTTTTTTAGCCTAATTTGATCGTGTGGCTAGGGATTTTCATCAATTTCACAAATCTTGCCAAACTAAAGCTTATTTTGCACCATTTTTTTGCATTTTTGGCATGCTTTTTGCATCCCAGAGCAATTTTAGATCCCTGAGGCAGTATTTTACCTTTGTCGAGAAATCAATCCAAAATTCAAAATTATCAACCAATTTCTTAACGGGGTAGGGAACCAGCTTATTCCATCTGCTAGGGTAATAGTAAGGCATCCAAAAATAATAATTTTTTGATTTTTTGATTTAAGTAACAGTTTTTTATCTGAAAGGTCTTAGTCTTTGAACCAACGTAATAGGTACCTCGCTTCAAATAGGGGAAAAATGTAGACAATTAAAAAATGTCCTGAATGATATCATGCACCTGAATCGGGTATACTAACATCATTTCCTCCTGACACCCATCCTCTTTTTTCTTAATTGATTAAATTAGCCAAGCTATTTAATTAATTGTATCATTTGCATCTGTTAACCTAGTTAGTCTAATCAGGTTAATTCACCCCCTTTCATGCTAATATTTCATCCTATTAAATTGAATAAATGGGTGAAGCCACAATAGTGGTTTACAATTGAAGTGAGGAAGGAAAACTCACAGAAAATGAATGCATGGCAAAAAAAAATGATTTTAGGGGTTTGCTAAAACCTAGGTTCGGGAAAACCCTCCTAATAATTTCCCACCAAAAAATCCATTAAAACCCCTTATAGAAGGGGAGTTCGCTCAAACCCCTAGGGGTTTGTTCGAACCCCCTTTATTCCTCATCCCCTCCTTGAGACATAAAAAAACCTGAACTTTGGCACTTCAGAGCTCAGGTTGAGGATGAAAATGGAGGAATATTCAAAAACCCAACTTGAATCAAGTAGTCCTTAGAACGAGCTATCCAACGAATATAATTTTAATATGTTTTGGTTTTATTAAGTATTTATTTTTTTAGTTTTATTAAACATAGGTTTTTCATCGAAAATGAAGGTCTCTATTCTGCACATGTGGAAAAATCACATATTATCAAAACATTTTTTGAAAAATATGAGTGCACTAGATATTGAAGTCCTTGATCCAAAAAAAAATAAAAAATTGAATTTTGATATATACAAAGAAAGTTATGCATTATATGGTCATACTATGTCTAAATTGTAATTGGTTTGACTTCGAAACTTGATTAAAGAAAAAATATTCAATAAAAAATTGTCTAACCAAGTGGAAGCACTAGAGATCAGAGTTATAAATCTAAATTCAAAAGAATTATAATTTTATCCATCATGGAAAAAAAGTTGTGTTATACAGTGTGCGTCACTTTTTAAAAATGTTATTTTTTGGAAAAAACCAGTTTTTGTGGGAGATGGAAAAAGAAGTGCAATCTTATTCCAAAAATTTTGGAATTTTTTTTTTAGAATCTACAGAGAAAATTTGATGAGACTCTAGTTTTCATCATCTTCAAATTCTTCATGGTTTAGCCGCTATAGGTGCCCGAATGTGAAGATTTAGTTTAAAAAAACAATTTTAGTGTCCAGTTTGGCCAAAAATTGTAAACCACTATTGTGGGATCGCCCAAATCTAATTATTTAATTTAAATCCCTAAGTCTTCTTATTTAATTAAATAACCCCAAGTTATTTAACTAAATATCATTTCACTTCTCCCCTTTTCATTAAATCCTTTATTTAATGAATATCATGAAATTCCCCTAATTGCATAATTAAACCTATGTTTAATTATCAATTACTAATAAATCTAATCTTCCCCACTTGCAAAGGAGGGAATATTCTAAGGGAATATTCCTCCTTTGCATATTTCTCCAAAAGGAATATTCCCATAGAATATTCCTTCCCCTTTTGCACATTAAAAATTTGTTTTAGTTTGCTAAATATCTAATTTCCCCTCACCCATGAGAATATTCCAAAGAATATTCTCTTTCCTCACTCATTTGAAAAAAGGGAATATTCTTCTTCCTAACTAACTTACAAGACTTCTTGTGCAAGTTTTGAGTGTGTTTTTTTAGAAGAATATAGACTCTTGATTCTTTCCTTGATCCATGTGATCATTGACTCTCATCCGTTGATGAGAATCCATGATCCATGTTTCATCTTTCCTCCATCCTTGACCATTGATTAACTCTTTTAATCTCAACCCTTCCTTTCTCATTTGTCCTCCTATAAATAGGTCACTATTTGGAGACAAATGGATCCATCTTTTAACAACAAACTTATGCTATTAAAATCATTTGCATTTGCAGACACATTTAACATCATTTTAGCTTAATTAACTGGCATATTAGGTTAGCTTCCATTAATGGCTTCCATTATAACATAGATGCATACATTTAGTATATCTGGTAATTAGGGTTTCAATATTTTTAGCTTAAAATCCATTTAGATTAGCTTTGCATACATCCATCTCAATCATATTAGTCTACATCATGTTAAATAGCTTGCATCTTGTTAATTTAGTATTTTAATCATGCTTCATTACATATCTTTCATCATTTCTATCAATTATCTTCAATAGGATCAATCAAAACAGGCTCATTTATCCATTGGATTGGGAAAGGGTCTCCATTCCACATCAATGAGACACCACTCCCCCAATAGGATAAGTTTCAATGGATTAGCATAGATGTTTCTAAATCTTTCATAGTTTAATATGTTAGTTTTGATGGATTTCTAGTTTAGTTTTTATTGATTGATATTATTGGATTGATGTTTAGTGGCATAATTATGCTTCAAATTCTCATGGATCAAGTGCAGTTGGTACTTACTAATCTTTCAGTCATAGGTACCATAGCAGGTTTCAAGATCATTAAATTTTAGTTTTTATATAAATACATTATATGTTTTTAATTGTTGAAGATTGACACTCGAGATGTTAGTTGGGGCTAATACTGTGCATGCCCAAAAAAAGTGGTGTGAAAGCATGAATTACTGAGGCATTCACTAGGGCACAAAAATATCAGGTTATTTTCATAAACTTGGAACATCCAAAGCCTGAAAACAAGATTCAAGGTTTTCAAGTGCTCTTCTTTTTCTTGCAAACCCTCATTCATGCACTTTTTGTTTGTCTTTCATTTAAATTGACGTAGTGAAGTGAAAACCAAACCATAGGAATTTAGATTACCCAGTTTTTTAAATCATGTAGAACTGTGGAAAAGAGAAGTAAACATAGATTAACTATCATAAAATTCCCTTTTAGTATAAAAAATGTAGAAATTTCATCATGTGTATGAAAAAAGGTTCAAGAGAAAATCTACTCACATTCATATGAGCTCGAGCGTCCCTCTTTCTAAAAAACTATAGAAAATGCAACTCATTCTCCCAAAAACCCTTTGCTAGCTCTCCCTAAGCCATCTAAAAATATCATGTTAGATTTAACCAGTCTAAATCATCAACCCTCTCTTTCCCAAGAAGCAAATACCTAGGTTTCGGCTAATGTTGTGGGGGATAAACAACCAAATTCCTAGTCAGACACTAGAATGCTTGCTAATCATCCCCAACTTCAAGAAGGTAACAGGGGATGAAGGACTCTTGAATCCATTATCCCGATGAGGTCTTAGATGTGATTGATGATTATAGGCATGTAAGAGATGGCAACTCCTTCCCAAGATCCTCAACCTATAAAAGAAACTACCCTTAGAGATACACAAGAGAAGCACAAAGACTATTCTACTAAATATCCAAGTTGATATTTAGAAAATGAAATGCTAAAATACATAGTGTATAGACCTTTTAAAGGCATGAGAAATGAAACAAGTGAAAAACAACCTGATATGAGAAAAATGATTAAGTAATTATCCTTAAGTTAAAAACTTAACACTAATGCCCCCCTTAAGTGCAAACAACGAGATTATTATGCAAAATGAAATTCAAAATGGGTCTTGACTACAAGGCCATGTTAGGTACCCATGGACAAATACTATGCAATGCAATCTCTCACAACTAGAGAAAAGGAGAAAAAATCTATGGGAGAAAAAACTTCTCCAAAAAAGCTAAAAAGGTGAGAGGAGGACTTCACAAGACCCCCAAGGAAAACTCCTATCACTGATCTTAACAAAATACACAAAGGAGAGAGACCGTGTAGCCCCCCCATGATGAAGAAACTCCTGTGCAGATCCTAGAAGTTTGAAGAATATCCCATGTCTACAAACAACATGCCTCCCTTTAGGGAGGAATAATCACTAATGCAAGAGAAACTCCAACTCTGAAACAAGAGAAGGGAGATGAAGAATCAACATGAAAGATGCCTCTGAAAACTATCCTGGTGCCTCCATGTAACCAAATGTCACATCATGATCAGGTGCAACCTTAACTGAAGAAGGTGGATCAACAAGACCATGTGGAAAATCTAAAGCAACAATCTCCAAAGACATTGATGGTGTGACAATAGTGCATATACTATAAAAAAAAGAAGGGATATACCCTCAAATGCATCATCCAAATTAGAAATGTGATATTCACAAAACAACACTGCAAGACCTATAAAGTGACTATCCTAGAAAGAAAGATTTGAAGGATCATCCTGTTGTGCTGAAGAACCAACCTCTGAAGCAACACCTGGAGATGAATCAACATAGGTCTGAAGAACTCTAAAGTTTAAATGACCAATCTCTCCTGAGGAATTTCTATCAACACTAGCAAGAGGGGTGCAAGACTCATAATCATCCTAATCAACAAAATGAGAAAAGGAATACATATGAGATTCATGATCAACTTCACCAACAACAATGACCTTTCCAGTGTCAACCTCTCTAATTAAAAAAAAATCTACAGTGAACTCTATAGTCTTAGGTACTTCACCATGAGTAATCTGATAGATGGAAGGTGGATTTTTGTGCAAATTAGGAATACACAATACATCTCTAAAACAACCATCACAAATATCAACATTTACTATCCCTACAACATCCAAAAACTAAATTATCTCCCAATAAAATCTTAGAAGTATTAGTAGGATGAAGAGTCGGAAAAGGATAGGGAGTAAAACCCATGTGATGAGATTTTCCTGAATCCAAAAACCATCTATCACGACTAGAATGAATTGCAGAAACTACCAATGTATGTCCTTTGAGTTTATCTTCTTTACCTTTCATTACATTTGAAAATACTACATTCCCTGACTGTGTAGGTTTGGATTAAGGTGAAGGTGATGTAGATGGATAGGTTGTAGGAGTCACAAATGAGAACAATGGAATATTGTTCTTCTGAAGAAGATGTGAAATCTCATCAATATTCTTCATATAATAGTGGTGTTCATCATGACCTTTCTTCTTACAACACACACAACTAATTTTCTCCTTCTTAGGTTGATCCTCTTTTGAAGAGGCGGAGGACTCATCAAACTATGTCTTAGCCTTAGGTTTCTTCTTCCCTTTGCTTTGAGATGCTTGTGCAACTAATGCATGATTCATAGATACTACCTCTAAATGGGAAGTTTTGGCTTGCTCCCTCATCAAACAACCACAAAATGTCTAAAAAGAAGGAGTTTTGAAAGCATTTCCCAAATATTTGATGTTGGAGTAGAAGGTAGAAGAAAAAAATTTAAATGGAAAAAATAAAAAAAATGGACTCCTTATCAGTTTTATCCTTCCCACATCCCACCAATTGTGACCTCACAGATTTAAACTTGTTAATTCTACCTCTAGTTGCAAAGCACAAAACTCACTGATCTAACCAAATATGTTTTTGAACTCATCCCATACCTCCTTGGGTGTATTACATTCCTCAATGTGGAAAATAAGATTGTTAGAAACATCCAAAGCTATTAGACCCATAGCTCTATCACACTTGTTTTTGTGAGAAAATGTTTCATACTCCTTGGTAAAAGTGGGTTGTTTATCATTCAATGTGGACCACAAACCCCTAGATTGGAGCAACCTAAACATTTTAATCTTCCAGGTATGATAGTTATGGGGGGTTAAAAGTTCAACTGAATCAGGAGTAGCCATGACAACTATTTACACCAAAAGCAAGCAAAAATACACCAAACTATATTGAAACAGGTCAAAAATAGTTGATGAAGCCTCTTGAAATTAAATTTCACCTTTCCAAAATACTTTAGGAAGCAATAATGCAAAAAGGACTAATTATGTAATCAAATCTAAAAAATTTGAGCAAAAAATTGTACATTGTGAAGCATTTTTTCCTTATTCATTTTTCATTTTCGGCTTTTTATGTTTTTGGCTTCAGATGTGTCCACACTCAAGGAAAAGTTGTTTAGAAGGGTGCACAATGTGCCACATGATGGTTGCACGACTTTCATTTATCATCTTTCCTTTCGGGAGAGAGCTAAGACATGTGTCAACTAGGCGAAGATTTTCTTAAGGACGATTTTCACAAATCTGAGAATCCTTGCCCACTCGACATGCCATATCTTCGTTGTGAGTAGTTTGTGATTTTATGAAGTGATCTCTTTTGGAGTTTTTTAGAGCTTGTTGGGTTCTTTTTTTTTTTTTAAGGATGGAAACTTTAAGTCAGCAGCATTGAACTACATTATTGGTCAACTAGACTTTTTCTAGGTTGTTTCTGAGGATCTGATTATTTTTAGATAATGATATTTGCTAAATATCTAAGGAAAATTAATGTAGTGATTGGGAATTAATGATCAAATATTGCCATGACCTAATTAAAGATCTGCAATTAGATCATAAGCTATCAAATGCCAACATCTGGCATCAATTACTTTTAGGATGTGGCTGTGGTTTTCTCTTTTTTTTTAGCTATAAATGGGAGGTGGCAATAGAAGGAAGGGGTTCCAAGTTCCAATTTCCTTTTCTCAAGAAAGTTTTTCTTTATTTTCTTTACACATAGAAATATTTTTAGAAGTAATTAGCAGAACATTTCTTTTCTTTGGTATGTTATATATTTTTAGCTCAAACTATTGTTGGATTGGCATCCAACCATTTTTTAAAGTTCATTTTATATTCAAGCATGAACTATTTGGAAGAATTCTTTGAGACTTTGCATGATATTTCCTTTATCAAGTTCCTTCTTTATGCTTTTGTTCAGAATGAAACACTGTGTTAAGGTGAATTCAAGTAGTTTAAGTAGTTGATCTCCGTGTTGTAGGATTTTATGGTATGATAATAACTTTTGGAAATTGGATTATGTCTGTTGAACTTCTCTATTTTCCTAAAGGGTTGTATTTTTTTCATATTAGGCTGTAAGAAGAGAAAGAGTTTATGCAATTTTTGAATATTTTTTTTGTTAACCTTAGGAATCTTTATGCTTGATCGGACCTCAATGAACACTTCTTGTGGGGATATTTGAAAGGCTACACTATGCTTGTATCTAGCCTTTGTTGTTCGTTCTCTTCCCAACAATGAAGGGTTGTGGCATTCTATATCTAATATATCATTCCTAGGAAATATTGGGTTTGAAATGTTGTAAAAGCTTTGGCGCATCCCCATTTTTATGTTTTATATTTACATTTACTTTTACCCTTTTCTCCAACACTCAGAGAAGAGCCAAATTTCTATAAAAATCTCAAAGGTATTTAGTGAGGTGAAAATTGGTCCCCCACTCGTTGAATTTCCCATAAGGCTATCGGAGAGGTGCAAGCTTTGATGATCAATAGTTATTTTTCTAGCACACTCGGTGGGACCTGAGGTTTTTTGAACGTCTGATTATAATTTTGAAATATTTCTTAAATCAGGCCAAGGAAAGAAGTTAGAAATTTCATGCCCATAATCTAATCAAGAGCATCCTCAAGAGGTCATTTCTGGTACTCCCAATTACCCACCTTGGGATCTAGGAGAAGAAAACTTATAGGTTCTCTATCACTTGTAAGGAGTAATAGAGCAAGAAGTAAGAGCCCAAAATCTTGAGCCTTATCTACTCCACTAAGAGGCTCAAACTTCCAAATCAGAATATCCATATACCTAATTCATAGGAATAGGTTTTCCATGGATCACTTAGCTATCCCTGCTCCTAGAAATTTTCTAACCTAGGATAGCAATAGTTTGCTACAACCACCTATTCCCCAAAATGTGTGGCCTGCTATACCCACTAATGCCCTCAAGGATATTCCAAAACATTTTTGGAGAAGACTTCAAAACCCCCTTTGAACACCTCCAAGATATAGTGGAGGTATGTAGAGTATGGCATACGAAAAATTCATTGTCAGCAATTCACCGATGAAAAATTCACTGCCAACAATTCACCATGGGAAAATTCACTGCCATGACAATTCACCGCACAAAAAATTAATTGCATGAATTTTTAGTGGTTAATTTTCCATGGCGGTGAATTTTCCCATGGTGAATTGTTGACGATGTATTTTCCATCAGTGAATTGCTGGTGGTGAATTTTCCTAGAGCCATAGTGTACATAACATAGTGGAGGAGAATATTTCCCTACGGTTAATAGCCACCTCTTTTAAAGGAAAGGCTCAAGATTGGTATCGATCTTTGGCCTCTAGTTCTATCTGCTCCTAGGATCAACTTAGAGAGAGGTTGTTCAAATGCTTCTCAAAGAAGGGAGATCATTCTTTGTTGCTACATCAACAAATCACCATCAAAAGAGCCCCACAAGAGGCCATGAGCAACTTCCACACCAGGTTTCACAAAACCTGGCAAAGAATCCCTATGACTGATCAACCCCCATTTGTGATGAAGTTTATGTTCTACCTAAAGGATTTCAATTTAGACATCACAGTTATGATAGCCCCTATGGGAGGGGATTCTTACCCAACACATATGAGTTGGCCATGCATGTGAAAAATAGTTTGATCGATGCTAGAAAGCTTCCACCACAACCCCTAGTTCCTATATTTGTAGAAATCTCTTGTGGTCATCGGGAAGAAGCTACCCCAAGAATTTATGCTACACAACTAATGACGTCTACTATGCCACAATCCATGTACATGTACCCTACCATGCAACTGATCATGTTGGGCTCTTCCCCTATAGTAGCAAACATCAATGACATGAAGAGCCTCATGTGGTATTTTTCTAATGAGTTAGTTCTCATCAAATGACAACAAGCGACACCTTCGAAGTAGACCACTCAAACCTATGGTGGAGGAAGGTCATCCTATCAACATAATATGCACCTTCCTCCATCCTATCAACACAATATGTGCCAAGGATCCTTAAAAGGTGGAGGTCACAAACAACATCCTAAAATAAAATAGTTCCAGTCACCATGCTACTATAGACAGTCAAGGTTAGCTAGAGTAAAGAGTTAATCCCAAGCCAGAACAACCTAACAGAAGATGAGAATGTATGGTGCTTCCCACGTAGTGATGTTCACATGCCCCAAAATTGTCTGAGGGGAAATTTGTAGCAAAAGATAGCAGAACAAAGAAGAAAGCGTGTGCTCCTGACTATTGAAGAATATGAATCTCCTGAAATGGAAAATGCCCACTTGAGAATGCAAATGCAAGGAATGTCTTTAGAGCAAGAGTTGGATATTGCACCCAACCAAGCACTTTTTTTGTGGATGGAGGAAGAAGATGTAGTATTCACGAAACCAAACTCCCACGACTAGTGCCCCAAGAGTATATTCAGACTACAACATAAGATCTAAAAGAAGGCTCACTAGAGAATACGTACAATAAGATTTTTTGCACCCTAAGCCATGTCAATAGCCACTGCAAGAAAAGTAGGCTTTGTAGGCCACAAACTGACCTACTAAGCAGCCACGAACTCCACTATTTCTAGAGAAGGAGAAGGAGAAGGTACCAAGACCATTCATGATGGATTGTTTTCTTCTAAAGACAAGAGATATACCACTATTTAAGCCCAAGGTTCAGCTAGTTGGATTGCTTAATGTGGTGGAAGAACTGAAGAAGGAACCTACCAATGTATCTTTGTGGAACGTTATATCTATCCCCCCAAAAAAGACATTACTTCGGGAAGCATTAAAGAAGGAAGAACAAATATTGCACATAGATGCGACTCCATCGTGCAAGCAAAGTAAAGATTAAGAAATTGCATCAAAAATTCAAGCTCTGAAAGCCAGAACTTTTGTAAATGACATGGACAATGCAAAAGAGAAATAAGTAAGCAAGCCAAAGCCCACACCTTTCTTTTCAACACTAATTGTGGGAGATAAACTTTTACATAATAACATGATTAATTTGGGAGCTAGTACAACAGTCATGCCAAAGCAAGTGGTTGATGCCCTAAAACTTAAATATGAACCCCTTGAAAAGGGAATCATGCAATTGGATAGGAAGAAGGTTTTGACTATTGGTCAGATAAAGGATCTATCTTTAACCCTCTTCTCATGTCCAAGCCAAATGGTCACACAAGAGATTGTGGTGATAAACATCCCCCTAGTCTTTGAAATGTGTCTTTCAAGAGATTTCACCACAAAGCTTAGTAGATATTTAGCAATCGATTGGTCTCACTTGATATTGAGGACCAAGCATGGGATAAAGATGAAAATCTTGTTTGAATCTTTACATCCAAAACACATAGTGGAAAATGCAATTGTATGCTTGAGTGACACATACCTCTTTCTCACAAAGGGAGAGATATTGTGTAGAGATGCTAGAAGATGAAGAAGACATGAATGATCAAAATCTCAAGGAAGAGGTGCTCTAAAACAAATTCATCGATTTTGACCCATTTGGAAGCTTCCATGCAATAGGTCTAGGAACCTATGTGATTTTTGATGACGATCAACTCTTTCCAAAATTGATAAAGGATTGGGAGGAATATGATGATTTGGGTGACAACCGTCTATGGACCTTATACTTTGATGGCACCAAATGCAAGGCTAAGTAGTTTCCTCAATAGGATTAGAGACCCTAAAGGCTTTTCATTTTCAGTTCTCTTTCCTGAACAATGATGCAGAATATGAAGCCTTGGTTCATGGTCTGATTCTTGTAGAAGGGATGGGTGTAAAGAGAATGTAAGAACTCATAGATTCAAAGTTAGATGTGATCCTGGTCCATGGGCAAGCGACTACAAAGCATATGAGAATGAATTCATATAGACATCAGATATGGGATTTGATTAGAGTTTTGAAGCTTTCATTATACAAGTTATCCCCTAATCTAAAAACTATGTTCCTGATCAAATGGCTTCAATCAGTTTGCAATTTGAACTAGTTTCCGATTCAACAACAAATAATAATGCAATATAGATCAACTTCTGACTAGAAATCCATAACAATGATCAAAATTTTCAAGTATTTGAGGATGAAGTTCAAATTGCTACCTTTATACAAAAATCAGGAGGAGATTCTAACTATTCACAGCTAGGAGTAAAATTTCCTGAAGAACAGGTTATCTAGTTAAAGAGAAATAAGCTTCCTTGGGGTTTAATTTCCCTTGAGAATATTTTTGAATGACTTTTTGGAAACCTTAGATTCAAACTTGAGTCATGTCTACCTGATGATCAATTTGAGAATGTTGGAAGGTACTGGCAGCATAGTAATGTGAAATCTTGAGTGTTCCAGCTTGCTCACAACAACATCAATTCCTATCACCATTTTTGATCTCGAGTTTGTTCTTGCATTTATTAAACACTATGATTCATCCAGTAGATAGATAAAATCAGATGATGGGAGAATTATTTGCAATCTCAAGCTGAGGGATGTGGAAAAGTGCTTTATTATTCCTCCTTTCTCAGATAATTTCACCGTAGTCATTGAGGCTTGTGAGAAGATATGGTATGAAGATTAGGATAGATCATAGAGAAAATTTGCTCAGAAATGGTTGAAGATTTAGAAGACCAACATGCCAAAGAAGGTTTGTTGTGGCGAATTCAAGGATGAAGTTGCAGTTTTGACAACTTTACTCAATCAGGTTACAGGTCAGGAGGAAACTAATATTTTCTGACCTTGGATCTATTTTATGTCATTTCACAGATCCTGGATGGTTCAGAACACTTTGACTGGGCCATGTTGATCAATGAGTCCATTCACCAATAGATTATTGACTTCCTTAAAATCCATGAGTTTCACATCACGGTCTCCTTCCTGGTCTACTTAATTGCATCTCAAGGAAATTTTAGACATCCGAAGACCAATGGCACTCTTGGTATTCAATGAGTTCACTTATATTATTATCAATTGGAGTTCTTAAAGGCTGAATAGGATTTCAAAGCAGTGAATGATCACTTTCTCATGAAGATAGTCAGGGATCTCGACAATGAAATGCATATCAGGGTTTCACCAGAGGCTAGCTCAACGATGTAGAGTTGGGCGGATTGGTTCATTCAATTCCACACTTTCACTTATGTCCGAGTGTATGGTTACATTGAAGAGCCTTTGATGCTACCGAGGTACCTGCTAGATAGAGTTCATTTCATGGAGTTTCTTAGACAAGCTCAACACGTTCACTCTTTCCTTCGCAGTCGCCATAAGACGACAACCTCCTTTCCTTTTGGATCAGGTATTTTCACATAAAAGGCTACTATGGATTGCAAGTATATGATGAATGAGCTTGAGAGATTCAAATTCAAGTACTACATCGAGAGGTGTTCTTATGATCCTTTGGGTCATTATCCAACCATTTTAGAGTGAGGGATTGTACATAATCTAGCACTTGAGGATTTTTGGGCTAATTGCAAAGATGAATTTGAAGTACGCTGATGCCACTACTATAGACTCACTATTGCCCACATTACTGATTTCCTATCAAAGAATGTTGAGGGTCTATTAGATGATGATAGGGAAGTGTTTCTTAGCTCATATGTCAAGGATCAAGTTGCTTGCCAGCCACATTGTTAGCCAGATTGGTATGCTAGAGAGAACACTTCCATTGAGGACTTGTCAAAGTCAGTTATCAAAACCAACATGCACTTCTTGGAGAGTAAAAGAAGGCACAAGACAATTCTAGTTGCAGAGCTGCCAATGGGGTTTTCATCATTTCCTTCTACTTTGAGGTCAAGACCTTGAGTTAAGGTTATCTTGAAGCCACCTGAGGATGTTAGAGTCAGTGGGAACACAAAGGGAAAAAAATACTAGCAAGCAAAAATAGAAGCATGTTGAAAGGGAATTGAAGTTCCAGTTGAGACAGTCATTCAGGCCGAACCACATCATTCACCTCCTAGTTTTCCATTGTCACCATAGTCACCTCCTATAGATATAGACTCAGAGCTAAAGCCACCAGTTCAAGAGCCATCAAAGACCAGTGATCCACCACAGGTTGATACACCTCTTGCAATCTCTCCTCAAACTAATAATATTGTTCATTCTTGTTGGATCAAGAAATCTTTGGGTAGATAGAGGCGCGATCCCTCATATCATTTGGATTTGTTTGAGTTTAGCGACCCCTATCAGGGAAGGTCAAGCAAGAAAGTCAAGAAGCAGGTGCATATTGAGAAAACTCCTGAGTCAGAGATCATTGTAGAAGTTTCTATGCCACTAGAGGGTAAGAGCTTAGAGGAGTTTGATGTTGGTGATTTCACCTTTGTCAAGGCTAATCTCAATAGGAGCACTCAAAAAATAGACGTGAACCTTCTCAAGATTGTCATAAATAATCTTGAAGAGCGTGTCATGAAGGACAGAGAAGATAAAGTGCTTGGGTATGAGTAGGATCATGATGGACCAAAAAGTGGCAATATGTAGGTGATATGATGGCCCATGCAGCTGATGACTTTCATTTTACCCAAAATTGATGAAATGAAAAGGGTTTTTAAAATAGATTCTCAGCTTTCCACCAATATAAATTATGCTTTACTTCTAATTTAATAAATAATTATTATTCATTTTCTATTTGAATTATGACTAAAGTCCTGATTGATAGGCTGATTGAAAAACATCTATAGCTTTCAAATGGTATCACGTTTTTTGAATCTAAAACATATGTCACATTCTATGCTTTGCATACTATAGGATTAAAAAATTGAATTTCATGAAGTTTAAAACAAGTTAAGGTGGCCAAACATACAAGTTTTTATATTTTTTTAAAGTTGTAATAAAAAATTCATAATTAATTATTTACTTGGAAAAACATTACAAAAAAATATGCATCACATCGGGACATGAGTCCTCTACTTATATCTAAAATATTTTTAAAAAATATTATCATTTTATTGTGGTTACAGTGGTCAGATAGACACCTACTTATTTTTTCCCCAAAATTCAAGTACTATTGCATTGAAATTTCAATTTTTCACCAAATAGATTTAAAAAAAAAATTAAACCTAGTAGTTTCAAAACTACATTCAATTTGCTACATATTCTATTCTTACATATTTTTGAAATAATATAGATAACTTATTCAAATTTTTAACGTCAAGCTACCTAACTTTGATTTTCTAAATTTTCATTGCCACCTAAGGTCCTATTTTTTCCATGATGATCCTACACATACCCACTTCTTAAGGCTAAAATTAGGCAATTCCAACAATATGTCTCTGAGCATGTTCATGGAAACTTGAGCAGAGCACCTGTTCTTCCACCTGTAGAACAATAAAAGGTTGATCAGCTTGTTAGTCATGGTAAACTTTTAGATAGCAGGGTTGAAGACTTCATTGTTATAGGTCATTAGCTTCTTGTAGAGTTATATCATTGAGAAGTGATGCACATAGGCTTCATTAGGGAATCCAACAGATTGAGATGGTGGTGGCAGAAGTCATGGCTAAGGACAAAGTTCTTATATCTCAATTATTAGTTGCATTTGATGCCATAGAGGTAGAGGAAAATGAAGAGAAAGAAAAGATTTTCTCTTGGAGAGAACAACACCTCTTCAGGTTGGAAACATGCAAAAGGATCTCTACCAGGATGAATGCACAGAAAGAAGATGTCACTAAAGCTCTCAAAATCATCAACAAGTTTATCATTCAAATCCTATGCCATTATCTTCATTAGGATGGTACTTATAGTGATCTAGAGGTAGTTCAGGCAGAGTTTGAGAAGCTAGTTTGTGACAATCTCGAGGGAGATCCTAAGGCATACAAGTTGGATCACATCTCTGTGATGACAAATAGTTTCAAGAAAGCAACTAGAGATATCAGAGAATGCCAAAAGGCGATCAAGGATGGTGACATAGAGTGCCAAAGGTAGGTTATCATTGTGTAAAGCATCAAAGTACCAGAGGATGAGACAGCCGACTAGTTCATGTATGACATGATGGACAGTGATGACCTAGATTGATCAGTCAGTTAGAACCTTTAGTTATTTTTGAGAATAGAATCAGGAGAAATAGTTAGAACTCGACATCTGTCTTCAATTCTCTTTACTAATTGTATGCATGTCTATCTTATCCTCGAAGATATATTAGGGGGGTTGGCACTTTCAGTTAGGAGTTTGTTAACTAATAGTAGTTATCAGTTATTTTTTCTTTCAATAAGGGTGTGTGTGCTTGCACATCATCTATTTAAGTTAGTTTGTTCTGGTCAATTGATGGTATCTTTCCAGTTAGCTATATAGTTTTCTTTATTTAGGGTTTAACAATAAAATCTTGCATGCTTCCAAGACTGTAGTTGACTCAAGGTGATTTTAGGGTTCCCTACACCTTTGATGTCTATAAATAAGAGCTCTTTGCTCATTTGTAATTAACTTTTGTACTTGATAGTAATATATGCTGCACCACCTTGCTTTCATGTTATTGTTATGTTATTTGTTCATCTTATTTAAATATAATTGATGGTTTGGTAGTTTATTGTATGTGTGTTTTGCCTATGCAATTTGCTATCCTAGTTGTTATTTCATGTTTTGTTTCTTATAATCCCATTTAGATGAGCAAATAGTTGTGCCACCTTGCCTTCATGTTGTGAATTTGTACCTAAAGTTATCGTTTGATGTGTGTGTTAATAAACCTATTCAGTCAAGCAAATTGTTGTGCCACCTTGCCTTCACATTGTTGTACTCAGTGTATATTTGTTTGTTTCCAATAAATTTCTTCCCAACCAAGCAAATAGTTGTGCCACCTTTCCTTCATGTTGTGAATCTGTACTTGAAGTTTATTGTATAATCATTCTTGCTCCATTTTCTCATGCTCTATTTTCTTGAGGAAATTGGATAGTTTAAAGTAGTTAGTTTTGAGTTGTAGTTAAGATTGCCAAACCAGATAAAATTCTTAGCTGCAACGTTCGTGGTTTTCATAAGCTTGTGCCTCTTCCAGCTGAGTCAAAAAGATAGGAGTTAGATTACTTTACATTTTCATGTATTGGCAACACAACAAGGGAACTTTCCCTCCTAATTTGAAGAGAACTCATTATGCAGTGCACATAGCTGTTCGTACCAACTTGCACTCCAAATGTTGCTAATTGTTACGCCAACAATCCTAAATGAATTGGAGGGGAAATAAAGCTTTGAGGATGTTTTCCTTGACTTATGGAATTATCTAACCTTATTAATTGTTGAGTTGGGTCTAGATTTATTTCATTAAGACCCTTATTTAATTATTAGTTACTCAAAGACTTCAAAGGATATCTAGGAGAGTAGTGTACCATTTAATTCTCATTTAAAGCTCAACAAACATCTAGAAATCAGCAATAGATTGTTGTAGAGCCAAAGGCCAAAAGAGATGAAATTCAGTCTAGATTCCTTATCAGAATAATAAAAAAAGGCTACTAGATGTACCAATTAACATAAATATTTCTAATTCAATTTAAACATCATAAATAATGTGAAACCAATGAATTATACTATTAAAAAGGAAAAATAATAAAGACAATTTTTCATAATTTATTTAAAGAGTTACGTAAAACTTCAATCATTAATAATGTAAGAAAAATTAAACTCTATAAAATTTTGTAAAATATATATATTTTTTATATACACCATACGTTTATTTTATCTCTTTTCTCTCAAATATCATCCTAAATTATTAATTTAAATAAACCATTTCTAAAACATGTGGTAGTACTGCTTTGCTCTTAGTTGTTTGTTTTTAAATGAACATGAAGTCCTTATATTACTGGTAAAAAGGGAGACCTTCAGAATTTATGGGGAACCAGGTTCATATCGAAAAACAAAAGCAATCTAAACAGAACCGACATCTATTGATGACAACATTAAGATAAACCAGATGACCATGAATGCTGCTTCACTCTCATTTCAAAATCATTAATGTGAACAAAAATAAAAGTAACTAAAAAGAAATTTTGTGCATGTTTGTGCTGTGTGGCAAAGTATCTGGAACGTGCAGAAAAGTACCAAATGTTTCTTAGAAATAGCTGAAAACGAGTTGCATCAACACTAAATTAAAATTCCAGTGACCCTTAAGCTTTTATATGTTACAGGTGGTTGTTAAGCAAATGAGGATAATAATTCAGACTTTACGTTGATAATAGACATTTTTGGCAGTTCTGATCCTCAAATGAACCCTTCGCTTTTTAAGTAGTCAATTTATCATTTAATTCCTTCAATGCCATCCATGCAATGAGTTAATGCGTTCACATTTCTGGAGTTTCGTTGCTCTGCCCACGCACTCCTCATGGAAACATAAAACTGCACAGCACCTACAGCTGTCGGTCACGTTCATTCATTTTTTATTTTATTTTTGGTGTAAATTAGTAAATAATCTCGTTTTAGCTTATTATATTTCAACACATTTCTAGATTTATATTTTATATTTTTTGATTTGGTTGGAATTAACTACTTTAAATTCACAATTTATGTAAATGATGTTAAATAATACAAGTATTGTGAAAATAATATTAAACTAAAAGAGGGGGAAAAATTTATTCAATCCAAAAAGAGCAGAACAAAGCAAGGGAATTACACATCCCTATCAATCTTCACTAATTGGTCCAACTTTTGTGACAAATCTGGGTTAATTGACCCCTTTCCACGATATTCCAATTCTGCAAATGATCATAAGCCCATTTAGCCAAACAATCCGCAACCCCATTCCATTCATGCGGAATATGACATAAAGAAACAAAATCCAAGGAAGCACACATATTAAAAATCTATTTTATAATAACAGCCAATAGCCAACTAACATCCTCTAATTCCTAATCCAAGGAAGCACACATATTAAAAACCTATTTTATAGTAACAACCAACTGCCAACTAACATCCTCTAATTGCTGCCTCTTCACTAAAGTCACTACCACCAAATCCGATTCACAAACGATTCGTACCACACTCGACAACACACAAAATGGAAAGAGCCTCCATCACATTGTTTGCATACCAACCCTTATAAAAGAAAAGATAAAGTCAACAGTTGAGAACTTGTCTTCCCAACACCTCCAATACCTACATGGCTAGGATTTACATGAGAAGAACCATCTATGTTTTGTGAAAACAATATTAAATAATAGAAGTTGAATTTCTATTTGTAGTGGGTTTTGCCAATTTGATGGAAAATTTCAATTTTCATTTGCACTAATGTAAATTTGCATGCAAATATTTTAAAATCAGATAACACCCAATTTAAAAATTTAGATTTGTGTAATTTATTTCATTTCATTATTTAACACTTATTATTAATTATTTAATCTAACCACATGCAACTAGAATTTGGAGCACATTGCATCCATATGCACAAACAAATATTCAACATATTAGCATACATATAATCTTCTACCGGTGTAATCCTTGAACCTTTATGTGCAAGTGCAAGTTTATAAATAAGTGTTTGCATTAATCATTTATAAACAAGTAATAGTACACATTCAAAAAAAAAAAAAAGTGCATATAAAATGTTTAAATGATTTTTCTTTAAACAACTCTCATAGACTAATAAAAAAATCTAATTAAAATAATTAATCTTATTGAAGTTATTTAAAGTAAAATTAATTAATCTAATTGAGAATTGTTTAAAGTAAAAGTATTTAAATTATATTATAACAATATTAATGCATATTGATGATTTTACATTAAATTTTTTTATTTCATATTCTAATATTATAAGAATATTAATGTCAACCTTTTAGGATATATTTCATGATTATATATTGTTTCAATTTATTATTTTATATTGTTAAATTCGGATTTAAGGTGTGTCTAATGGCATATGGTGTTGTTGGGTGATTGAACCTCTCTCTAATTTTTTTAGATTTGACATATTATTGATTTATAATATTAGTGAAATATTCATACTCATGATACTTCACTCTCATTTCAAAAGCATCTTAATCGTATTATTAAAAAAATAATGTGTATTTATTATTTACCTTAAAAGATATATTTCATATTCTAGTATTATAAGAGTATGCATGTCAACATTCTATGGTATATTGCATGATTGTATATTGTTCAAATTATTACATTGAGTTATCAAATCTTACTTTAGACAACTCCCACTGACTAATAAAGAGAGTTGTTTATGAGTTGTTTAAATGCATTTACTTTGAACAACTCTCAATGACTAATATAAAAGATCTAATTAAACTAATTAATCCCAACCAAACTAATAAATGAAAAATCACAAATTAGGTATAAATTCTAATTAAACTAATTAATCCCATTGAGAGTTGTTTAAAGTAAAAACATTTGAATTTTATTATAAAAAATATTAATTTATATTTATGATTTTACATTTATAATTTAATTTCATATTCTAACTAATGAGGGTACAACCCGAGACTTAGAAAATAACCCACAAACAAGAGAATAATTTTATTATTCAGAAAATGGAGCTTCTTACATGCAGAGGATCTCAAATCACCAAGTTCTACAACACATGCAAGTTACAGAAAGCTACAGAATCACCCTTTTACAATATGCCAGCTTGTCCCTAAAAGTTACCCAAAAATTAGAAACCCACCCATAAATAAAGCTCCTCTTTCGTTTGGAGCCAAAACAGCATTCAAATTTGAGTTTAGGCGGTTTGGTGCCGAAAAATTACAACTTGAAGTTCAAATTTCAAAAGAACATTTGCAATTGTATCTTTTAGAAAGTGCGCCAACTTCTCGGGGCCATAACTTTTGATCCGGGACTCTGATTCGCGAACCGTTTGAACTGTTGGAAAGGTCTCGAATTCAATAACGTGTTTAAAATTTACTAGGCCTATTTCGGAAAGTTTCGCGGCCATTCCGGGAACTCTAAGTGCCTCAAATCTAACTCAGAAATTTTTAGGTGCAAATATGAGAAACTAAAACTGCAATATCTTTCAACCCAGGAATAGAAAATAAAAACTGTAAATTAGGAATTTCATTATGATGAAAAGGGTATCCAAAAATGTAAAAAAATCTAAAAATTGAGAGACTTGAAATTTAACTATTTTTGGGTGATGCAAGATTGCCCTTACACCACTAGATGCTCTTGCATCATACACCCAAGGTAATTTGAGAAGTGACCCCGTCATGTCTCAAATGGTGGAGGAAAACCCAAATGGTCGACCTTTGCCTTAGGCAACTAGGATGAATCTTCAACAAGCCTTCCTTTCCATTTCACCAGATATTCTTCATACTGCCTATTCTTAGTACTCCTTCCCACACAACTATCCAGGATTTCTTCAATCTCTTCCTTTTCTGAAGTAGGTGCTGGAATCCCACACTATTCCATCGTTGGTACTTCATCTGTGCCACCTTCATGATACTCTGTCAAATCTGAAATGTTGAACACAAGGGAAATGTTGAATCCATCCGACAACTCTACCTCATATACATTCCCTAAATCATGCCTCTTCAAAATTTTATAGGGACAAAACTTCTTCATCTTCAGTTTGTTATATGTTCCCACTAGAAACCTTTCTTTCCTCAAGTGGACCATCACTTCATCATCAATCTGAAACTCCTTACACCTCCTCTTCTAATCTACGTTAGCCTTATACTGCATATTCATCTTGTTAATATTTTCTCTTACCTTTTCATGTATATCCTTGATGTGTTCTACAAAATCTTTAGCTTCAACACTTATTTTCTTCTATTGGTCCATCTTCCCCAATTCTGGAGCTGTTTTGGGGCTACCTCCATACACAATCTGGAATGGTGATCTACCAGTGCTTCTGTTGACATAATTGTTGTAAGAAAATTCTACTTGGGGTAAGATCAAGTCCCATCCCTTGGGTTTATCTCCTACCAAACATCTTAGTAGGTTACCCAGACTCTTGCTAACTACCTTTGTCTACCCATCTATTTTTGGATGGTGTGCAGAGCTAAACTTCAACTCTGTCTTCAGCTTCTTCCACAAGGTCCTCCAAAAGTACCCCACAAATTTGGTGTTACAATTTGAAACAATACTCTTTGGCAGACCATGTAGCATCACCACCTCTTTAAAGAACAAGTCAACAATGTGGGCTGCATTATGGGTCTTCTAACATAGAATGAAATGTGCCATCTTCGAAAACCTATCAACCACCACAAAGACTGAATCATTTCCTCGTTGTGTCCTTGGAAAACCAAGAAAAAAGTCCATACTTATATCCTCTCATGGCCTCTCTGGTACAAGTAAGGGCTAGTATAAGCCTGTATTTTGACTCACTCCTTTAGCCATCTGACATACCCTGTAGCTTTGTACAAACTTCTTCACGTCCTGTGACAACTGAGGCCAATAATAATACTCACTGATAATGGCAATGGTCTTATCCCAACCAAAATGTCCTACCATTCCTCCACTATGCTTCTCCTTTATCAGGTTCTCTCTCATGGAACTCCTTGGGATACACAATTGACTTCCCTTAAATAACATGCCATCCTGGATTATGAAATCTAGCCACCTTGTCCTATCCACTGTAATAGGTTCCTTGCAAGCTTTCCAAGCCTCCGCAAAATCAAGATCTTCTACGTACAGTGTCTTAAGTTCATTGAACCCAACCACTTCAATCTGCATCCTTGTCATCAATGTATGCCTTCTACTTAAGGCATATGCAACCCTATTTGACTTCTCACTCCTATGTTTCAAAACAAAGGTATAACTCTGCAAAAACTCTACCCATTTAATATGCCTCTGATTTAATTTTCCTTGACTATTTAGGTACTGCAAGGCCTGATAATCAATATATAGAACAAATTCCTTTGGTAAGAAATAATTTCTCTATTTCTTTAATGCTTGAACTATTCCATAAAATTCCTAATCATATACAGAATACTTTCTCTTGGCATCATTTAACTTTTCACTGAAATAGGCAATGGGCTTACCTTCTTGGCTCAACACTACTCCAATGGCACAACCACTAGCATCACAATCCACCTGACACACCTTGTTGAAATCTGGGAGGGCTAGAATAGGTTGCTCTATCACCTTCTGCTTCAACAGTTCAAAACTTTTTTCCACTCCACTCTCCACTTGAATTCTTTTCTATCCCCTCTCATTGTTTCAGTCAGGGGTCCACAAATACTACTGAAGTTTGCAATGAACTTTCTATAAAAACTAGCCAAACTATGGAAAGATCTCACCTCGGTAGTAGTTCTTGGGGTAGGCCATTCTAGAATAACCTTCACCTTCTCTGGGTCCATCTTGAGACCTTCTGCTGAGACAACAAACCCCAAGTGCACTAACTCCCTCTTCACAAAACTGCACTTCTTCAGATTAATCAATAGTTTCTCTTCTCTTAACTTCTCAAAGGCTCTCTAAATATGCATCAAATGCTCATCCAACGTCTTACTGAAAATCAAAATATCATCTAAATACATAATAAAAAAACTTCTTAGAAATTCTTTTAGTACCTCGTTCATGAGCCACATGAATGTGCTCGGTGCATTGGTTAGCCCAAAAGGCATGACTAACCACTCATATAGGCCCTCTTTGGTTTTGAAGGTAGTCTTCCATTTATCTCCCTCTCAAATCCGGATCTAATGATATCCACTTTTCATATCAATCTTTGTGAAGTACTGAGCTCCACTCAAACAGTCCATCAGGTCATCCATCCTTGGCAGGGGAAATCTGTACTTGATTGCTATCTTGTTTATGGCTTGGGAATCTGTACACATCCTCCACTCCCCATCCTTCTTTGGTGCTAGTACTATAGGTACTGCACATGGACTCAAACTCTCTCGTATCAAATCCTTGATCAATGAGATAATGATCCTACGTCCTCCCCACCTCATTGACATAAGTGTAGTCATTGTCAATTTCCTATAAGAGATTGAGGATCATAATCTCTAGACTCTTGGTCATAAGGTTCTAGAGATTGTGCTAGCCATACTCATTGTTGGGTGATTGGCCCTTCTCTGATTTTATTAGATTTGACATATTATTGGTTTATAATATTAGTGAATTTTTATTATATATCCAAACACCTTGATAAATATTGAAATATTCATGCTCATATGCTTCACTCTCATTTCAAAATCATCTTAATTGTATTATAAAAATATTAATGTGTATTTATTATTTACCTTAAAAGTTATATATATTTCATATTCTAGTATTATAAGAGTATTGAAAGGATGTAGCCAAGATCTACAAGTGAAAAACAATATAAACTTCTACAAAGCATGAGCACACAAAAAACCAAATTGATATTCAAGAGATGATAAGAAATTACCATGAGCCTTGCTTAAAAATGCAAGGAGAAGGAAACCAAGATCCATCAAAAGTGGATAGGATAGGAGGTCAAACCCAAAGATAGGGTGAGACTCCTAACCACCCAAGAAGATAGCGAAAGGTGTCAGGACCATTTCTTTGACACCTAAGTAGGCTTAAGCCAAGTGTACACCAACACCCCACCTTAAGCATAATTTAGGTGGGAAAGGCCAAGAAAGATCAAGAAATTTTCTCACAAACAGAGAAAAGGAGAAAATCTTGTGGGAACAAAACTCCTCTCCAAACGAGAAACAACAAAAAAAGAATGTTCAAGTGAAACAAGAGGAAAGATAGGAGGACTCAAAACCCCCCAAGGACTACTTCTAACATATAAGTACATGTGATATTCCCCTCATAGGAGGGAGACTAGAAAGCCCCCCTATAAGTTGATGGATCCTGCAGTCCTAAGTAATGATCGACAAAGAATGCCGAAGAGAATCCATAAATGTTGAACCACATTTCTCCCCTTAGGAAGAAGGCGGACCACTAAAGTGTCAAAGAAATCTTCCCATTCTTGATAGGAACATGCAGAAAGAAGTATAAAGGTCTCTAAATTATGCACAAGATCCAAAGACGTAGATAATGCCCATAATGTCTTTGTAGATTGTTCAATGATCTCCAAGCCAAAGTTGATGTGTGATGAAGATTCGAGAATAGGAACCATAGGGATGATAGATGTATGATGATAACTAGAACCATAAGAATCTAATTTTGTCACTATAGAAGCTGAAGTAGGCAAGGCATGAGCAATAATATCTGAAGAAGACAAGGCTGATGTAACTTCAGTGAAGTTGACATAAAAAAAAAAAGACGAATGTCCTCAATAGTGTCATCCAAATCAACAAGATGGGATTCTATGAGAAGACATGAAATATCGGGTAGATATACATCCCAATGTGGTGGATCTGGAAAGACGATAGTAGTAGGCTGTTTTGCAATCTTACAAAACAATGAAAAGATAATGGGAGAGAAATGAGGACAAAATTCATCCCCATATTGAGTGCTCCTACAATGTGTACATTTGATTATGCAACATGTAAACATGGTCTAAATGTGCAAAAGAACAAATGCAAAAATTTCCCAAACGGGCTTGGTATTCACACCCAACAAAAAAAACTCTAGCACCTGCACTCCAAATTCAAATGCAGTAGGGAAAAGAGAAAATTCAGACACCTGCCCTCCAACAGGTTCACGTCTATTCACATGAGCAAAAATGGAGCATCTTTATCCACCATCACGCCTGTCAAGCCTCCAACGAAATAGATGCCCATCAAAGATTTGATGATCAATTTGAATCGCCCTCCATTGGCACGGGATTTTGGCAACCTCCCTCTGGTCAACAGGAAAAGAAAAAAACACGGCCTGTATGCTTAGGTGTCACGCAGGAAACAAGGTTATCAGTGTACCGCCCAGATTGGCGATTAGTAAGGCACCGAGCGATGGAAACCCCACTCAATCACTTGAACAACGTTGCACTCGTTCAAGACAAAGGGGACAGGCCGATTGACAGAGATACAATCCGCTTCATTAGAAATCACGCATCCATGCAATTAGCGACATGCTCTCTGCTTTATGTGAGAATTGGCATGGCTAAGTAGGGGTTTGACAGAAAATCCTGTCTAACAATAGTAAATTGCCGAACAAATCTGATGACGCCGGTAATTACTATCTTGTAAGATCTTCGTGTGGAGAGCAATGGAAACAATGAGTCGAAGCCTTTGTTCGATGCGCCCTTGAATGATGCTCATACATCACACTCTTTTTTGTTTCTCTGGTTCAAATAATATTAATGATTTGCAAGAAACTGAGATGAGACAGTGATGCCACGTAAGATCCTAATGTGTTGGCTGTGTCTTGGCCTTCATAGAATCGTTTTCCTTCATCGATCTACAGGTAACTCCTCCATGTGCAGCACCATAGGCACAAAACATGGTCCTTGAAAATGAGAATGCCCCAACATATGCCCTCAAAATGACAATGTGTGAGATTGTGGCGCAGGAGTCACGCCAAAGGCAGGTCTGATGGAGAAGTTAGCAGGTCTGAAGATGTATGCTGCGAGTGGTTGCCTCCAAACACCAATCAGCTCGGGCTTATCAGTTCACGCCTTCAAGCCGACGCCTCTCGCTAGCTCCAACGAATGGAACCTCCAAACACCAATAGACACACTCTTTAACCAACAAATCGAAACACAATAGAAATAATACGCCTCAAACCAGCCAATGATCAGAATATACGCCAATGAAAAGCCAAAATTGTACCCAAAATGGGTAGATGGGCAGAGGGTTGAAAGGCCCGCTGCTAATTTTTTATTTTATTTTTTACAACTTTTCTGCACAAAAAAGATTAGTAGTGTCTCCTAATTGTTAAAAACAAAGTGAAAATTTAACCTTGAAATGGCTGAGAGCTTGATTTTGCTCAAAATGAGAAGATTTTCACTTACATGGCTCTAATACCATGAAAGAATGTTAGCCAAGATCTGCAATTGAAAAACAATATAAACTTCTACAAAGCATGAGCACACAAAAAGCCAAATTGATATTCAAGAGATGATAAGAAATTACAATGAGCCTAAGGCAAGGAGAAGGAAACCAAGATCCACCAAAAGTGGATAGGATAGGAGGTCAAACCCAAAGATAGGGTGAGACTCCTAACCACCCAAGAAGATAGCGAAAGGTGTCAAGGACCATTTCCTTGACACCTAAGCAAAAGACACCTAAGCACAAACACCTAAGTAGGCTTAAGCCAAGTGTACATGCAGGTGTACACCAACAAGTATGAATGTCAACATTCTATTGTATATTGCATGATTGTATATTGTTCAAATTATTACATTGAGTTATTAACTTTTTACTTTAGACAACTCTCAATGACTAATAAAGAGAGTTGTTTATGAGTTGTTTAAATGCATTTACTTTGAACAACTCTCAATGACTAATATAAAAGATCTAATTAAACTAATTAATCCCAACCAAACTAATAAATGAAAAATTACAAATCAGATATAAATTCTAATTAAACTAATTAATCCCATTGAGAGTTGTTTAAAATAAAAGCATGTGAATTTTATTATAAAAAATATTAATTTGTATTAAGGATTTTACATTTATAATTTAATTTCATATTCTAACATTATAAGAGGATGAATGTAAAGATTCTATGGTATATTTGCATGATTGTATATTGTTTTGAATTATTGTTTTAATTTATTAAATTGGGATTTAGGGCATGTCTCATGGAATATGGTGTTGTTGGGAGATTGACCATCTATCCCTTTGATTTCGTTTAGATTTGACATACTTTTATGGTGCAAATCATTTTTAATATTTGTAAAGATAGAAAATCAACTCCATTTTTTAGGTTATTTCATTGATGTTCACTTTCTTTTATACTATAAACTATGATTTTCTCTAACATGCTTATGTTGATCTACGTGCAAGTTCACAATGCACTAAAATTTATGCATTTGCAAAAGCTCCTTGATCAATGAAATAATGATCCTACGTTCTCCCCACCTCATTGACATAGGTGTAGTCATTATCAATTTCCTAGAAGAGATTGAGGATCATAATCTCTAGACTCTTGGTCATAAGAATCTAGAAATTGTAGACATACCCCTCATGATTACCTTCCACCTCTTCTCATGAGTGTGGTACTCATGGTTAACCATATACTATCAAGTTCCTTAACTGTTTCCGTTGTTTACGCTTGGTAGTCTATTGAAGACCAAGATGCTAAGGGTTCTTTTAACGGGTGGGAGGGTATTGAAGATAGTTGACTGTCATAACTACAGTGGACTTGCAGGTTGACACTCACTTTTGGTGTAAGAAGTGCAAATAAATAGTCCCTGCATTCAAATCTTCTACAAAATCGAGCACATCTATGTGAAATATTGATCTGGCATTTGCAAATATCAAAGAAAAGTTCCTCAATATTTCAACAAAACTATAAACTTCTCAATATTTCAACAGATCATGCAAAGAAAACTATTGATCAGATTTCACCAGTCAATTGTAAATCCAGGTTGGTTTTTAATAGACCACACCAAATTTAAAAGAAAATAACAAATATTGTTAACATAGAGTGTAGTGTAGAAAAATGTTTCTTTACATTTTAACACTTTTTTGGGCCCTTCTTAAAATTTGGCTCATTTATGTCTTAATTGGTTCTATTTTGCATCCACAAGCCTAATAAAATGCATTTTTTAAAGGATAATCCTGACATTTAACAAATGGAAAATTATAATTTAATGTTTTTGGTTATGTGTTCCAGATCTAGGAATTTGGGACTCATACGCCCCTTTGGGCGTATGGGTCCCACCTAGGCCTCGGGACCTAATTTCAAATATTACATTGAACATAACATTCCTCAAATTCCATGTCCCTGGTTTAAGCCTCTGGGACTCATACACCCAACTTGGCGTATGAGTCTTGCTTTAACCTAGGACCTAATTTAAATCAAATTCTTGGTGGGATTTTATTATCCTTAAATTCAATTTCCTAATGTCAGCTTGTAGTGTTGTGATTATGGGAAATTAGGCATAAATGAGTATAAATACAAAGTCATTTCATTAAGTTTCTCCCAAGAAATCCTAACAAGCTAGCAATTTTTCAAATCATCTAGGCAATTTCAAGCAATCCTAACAAGCTAGCAAGTTTTCAAGTCATCTAGGCAATTTCAAGAAATCCTAGCAAGCAATCTAAGAGCATTCAAGAACAAATCATCAATAATTTTGAGCTGCATTCAAGATTCAAGCATCATGTAAAAGTCTTCATGCATCATGTGTGTTTGTGAGCTAACATTTGCGATGTAGGTTTCATGATTCAAGCAAGCATTTAAGACAAGTTTCAAGATCCACATCCATTGGAGCCATTTAAGACAAGTTTGCAATCTTCATTTCAAGGGTTTTGTGAGTTGCAACATAGCATTTGTTCATTCATCATTCCTTCATGTTATTTCATTTCATTTCAAGGTTTGATTACTAAAACAAGGTTTGACCAAGGAAAACCCCCATTCCCTAACAAAACAACATTTTCCTCTCTTGATGTGTGTTTGTAGATCTAGGTGAATTGAAGCTTGAAGATCCTTTGAAGGCGAAGTTGCAAAAATTGTCAAAGTTATCATCTTCATGGAAACTCACCTACGAACCAAAATTCAGACTTTCGAACTTGAAGATTGGATGGGAAGGAAGCTACACAAGATCACTAGATGCTACAAAAATATTAGTCAAATGCTAATAACGGGACTAAATTGATCTACTGGGCATATTAGTCCCAATATAACCCTTTTTGGCATCTTTCTACTAATTTTTCTTAGTCATAAGACGATTCCAGATTCTACCCAAAAACCCTACAGTAGGACTAAATCACCCTGCCTAGCATATCAGTCCTAGTGTACCTCAAATAATAGATTTCGAAGGTTTTCAAACCTTTTTTTGGCCTCTCCACTCCTCTAGGTACCTTTCTATTTCATCCTACTTGTTAATCTGATTTCATGCTTTCAAGATTCTAGGGTTTTGTGCATACTTATTTGTATTTCTCCTTTGAAGCTTCATTTAATGGTGTACCACCATCCAATTTCAATAGGAACCCCCTAGTCTATCCCTCAATTGAGTCACTTGGTTGAGGGATTCAGGTTTTCTAATGAACTAAAGTGCAAAATAGGTCCCAAGTTCCATCTCCCAAAAGGTGGAACCCGATTTCCTTTTTGTTCATTTTGATGAACTTGACTTTTGGACCCTTGAATTTATGATTTGGAGAAAATTATAGTCCTAGATTTATATTGCATTAATTTTTCATTAGATTTGCATTAGTTGAATTGCATTTAGGGCTTCTAAATATTGCATTAGTGAAAAGTGCATATAGGTTGCATTTTTTCATTTTGTATCATTCAAATTCACTAGAAATTAGTACTTGCAAATAGTCAATTGAGCATACAACATAGACACATTGAAACCAACTCACAATTTCTTGATTCAGCCTTAAAAATCCTAATCTAGGACTCATTCATCCACCTGGGAGATTTAGTCCATGTATAGGTCTTTGCTCCTGATTTCTGGGTATTTTGTGCTCTCTATTTTTCACTATTTGAAACTATCCAAAAACCTAATTGGAACCCATACACCTAGTTGGGCATATTAGTCATTGGTTAGATTTGAATTTGCATTTTACACCATTAAAATATTGTCATTTTTTGTTTTTGGTTGTTGTCTTTAGATTAGTGTTTCAATTTGCAAAATTACTGTCATTGGTAATCTTTTCAAAATTGGTTTCATTTCAAGTGTATTTGTAAACATAAGAATTTGAATTAGAGCATATCATTTATCTTGTGTTCATTATATTTATCTTCCATTGATTAATTGTTTCTTGCATGAGATTTACAACATTGTGTTCTATTGCTACTACTATAGTGAGACATAATTTGATACTTATGGATTCTATGATAACACACTCATTGTGGATATTGAGTTATCTACCTCTTTCACTCATAGTGTTGACACTAGTGCACTAGGTATGGACCATACCATTAAAAATTCTTTACCTTCAAGTAGTGTGACAAGTGTTGAAACAATGATTGCTAGTGTCCCTCAAGAAAACATAATCCAAATCCATGAAGAATTGACACGTCTACAAAACCTAGTAAGTACTAAAAACATTTCCAACACTGCTATTCCTACCATAGATAACATACACATGATAATGATTGAAAGTAAAAAATGAATAGAGATTGTGTGTAACTTAGCTTAGATTTTTTGGCAAGCATCTTACCTCAATGAATAGTTGTGGTCAAACTTTGAACAATGCTCAAAGTCAAGGAGGAACTCAAATTCCTCCTCCTAAAACCATTTCCTCTATTCCTACTTACACTAATCAAGTTACCATAACAATGCAACCTAGTACTAGTAATGTCATTCCTACCTTGGGTATTTCCACTAGAAATCCATCTTTGTGAAATATCATGTCATATCTCCTACCAGTTTACCTCCCATATGTGTTACATTCACTTGGCCCTCAAACACATATACACCTCCACCATATTCACTTCTATCTCAAAACAAAACCAATGACACCATCCTTAATCAACTATTACAAAATGCTTCATTTCTTTGACAAAAACATTTCAACCATAAATCGAAATCAAAATGGCCAACCTTCATACTATGTCAGAAGCAATCCCTTATCCTTGGAAATATTAAGAACACCAATACCACAAGGTATAGAGATTCCTAGGTTTAAGAAGATAAGCTCTTGGCTAAGATTTTCCCTAGGTATTTGAAAGATCACTTTAGAATGGTTTTCCTCATTACTGAATAACTCAATTCATTCATTCAATGAACTTGTTGAGGCCTTTTTCAACCATTTCCAAGTACACATGACTCCTAAGATGACCTTAGCTAATTTGATGAGATGTAAACAAAAGGATGATGAAAATGTTACTGATGTAGAAGCATCCAGTGGTGTAGGGCAATCTTGCATCACCCAAAATAATTGTTTTCTTCATTTTATTTAGTTATTTTGAGTCCCATGATGGGACTTATGGGATCTAAGACTGTAAGGCATAAAAAATAGTGAAAAATAGGCACTTACTATTTTTAGTAAGTCAGCCTAAACAGGTTCATATGGATGTGAAAATTTACCCCAAAGAGCAGAGTTGAAAAAAATTTCCAGTCATGAAAGAATCACCTCAATACCCTGCATGGTTTGAGAGAAATTAAAGTTTTCATCTCGATAAATTTCTCCAATGCAGCTTCAAATTCATATATAAAACTTTAGAGACCCTGAAACAACTCAAAAAGTGGTCGAACCGACCTATAATCAGTTCATATGTTGTAGAACTCGTCGAGAGCTTTCCAACAATATGCAATAATAGTAAATCAAACACCTAGATCAAAACTTATGGCCTCATGATGTTGGTTCTCTATAAAGTAAATTTCTTAAAAATTTCTTCCTAGGCCAGAAATCAATCGATGAGACTTTTGGCACCAAAACAAAAATGGGAAATTTTAATTTTCTAGAACATTGTAGGGTAGTTATTGTGGAAAATAAAAAAGGATAAGTGGGGGTTGTAGAAGGTGGCCCTGATAGTGCAGATTGTGGCTCCGAAGACTATTTTTTCTTTTCATAGTTGATTTTGTTGTAATGAATCAAAAACATGAGGTTGTAGCATGTAAACTTTGAATCTATAATTTCATTTTCTAAAAATAATTGAAAGTGAGTCATTTTTTTGTTTCACATCTTCTGTGTTGGTATTTGTTGTTGCGATTTCTATGGGTTTTGGGAGGTGTGGCCCCTATCAGTTACTAACTTCATTTCATGCTAGCAATTGTTTTATTCCAGAATTGATATAAAGATTCCCAATCCTCACCTTCAACGAATGTTCATTGAGAACTTACCAACTAAGATGCAAGATAAGCTTGGCATGATGAAATTTCCTTCATGCACTTGTGCACCACCCTTCATGATTATCAAAACTCAGTTAATAGTCATGAAACAAAACCCACCTCTAACCATCCTGAAAAGTTTGAATCCGCAACTCAAAAAAGTTCCCAACCTTTTAGGAAACTGTAGTGTCGAGAAAAGGGTCCTTTGACATTTTTGCACTCGTTTGGGTCCCCTTGTGGATGTTGGCTTAATTTTTCCTTGATTTAAAGTGTTGTTATGTGGATAACACATTCACATTAGGTCTTGGGACCTTGCGAACTAATGGAATTTAATGGTGCCTTGAAAAAGTGGTGTGAGTGTTGTAACACATTTTCACACTTTTTAAGGGTTTTATCAATTAACTAAGCATAATGAACATAATTTTTAATCATAATTAATCTTAATATTTTCTTATTTGGAGTGTTGTAAAGTGTTGTAACACACTTTCAGATTTCTCTAGGCTTGTCATTAATAATTGGGCTTTCTTATGCTTTAATTGGCCCTATTTTTCACCCACAAGCCTCATTTATTGCATCTATTCAAGGATAATCCTGACAACAATTAGTAACCAATCATAATTTAGGTATTCATGGCTTGTGTAGCCCAGATTTAGTGTCTGGGACTCATTCAGCACTTTGGGCAAATGAGTCTCACCTAGGTCTTTTGGCCCCAATACAGGTTTCACACACTTCTAAGCATTTTTCATTTTTGGTCCCATACATTATGTGTGATGGGGCTCATTCACCACCTTGGGTGAATGAGTCTCGTGTGAAAAAAAAAAAAAATTTACTTCAAATTTTTGGTAGGATTTTATTCTCCTAGATTTGATATTGGCTTGTAGTGTTGTAATTTTGGTAATTCTTGCATAATTGAGTATAAATACAAGGTTTTCTCAATCATATTCAACACTTGGCATTCAAGAGATCACTTAGCAAGTTCACAAGAGCATTTGAGCATTCACAAGAGTATTCAAGGCATTTCAAGGGCAGATAATCAAGCATTCAAGAGCATCCTTCAAGTGTCATTTATCATGTTAAAAATTTCTTGCATCATGTTTTTTTAGAGCTAATAATTGTGATGTAGTGTTTGAGATTCAAGCAAGCATTACCTTCAAGATCTATCTCCATCAAGCAAGAGTAAAAAACCACATCCATTGCAACCATTTCTTACATGTTTGCACCACCTTATTGCTAGGGTTTATTTTGTTGCAACATTACTATTTGTCCATTCATATTTTCTTTCATTTCAAGGTTTAATTACCAACAAGGGATTTGGCCAAGGAAAACCCCTATTCTCTAACCCCACAACATTTTTCCCTCTTCTTGTTTGTGATTTGTAGGGATAGGTTGTATATTTTCCAAGAAGAAAAGTTGGAGAAAAGTTTTCAAATCCCTAAAGTTGTCAATGTTGTCATCAATCCTTGGAGAAGCCTTGAGAAGACCTACAGGTGGCAATTTGTAGTTTCAGATACATAAACCAGTAAGAAAAAGCAGAGCAGACCAAGAGGCATACAATCTAGTTCAGAACTTCCAAAAAAGCAGAAGTGGACTAATTCACCACTATTGACGAATGAGTCCCACTGTTCATGCTTGACAGAGGTTTTTACAAATTTGGATACCCTTTTGGCTGAAATCTATTCTAGAATTTTTTTCTAGAACCTGGACAGATTCGCTCAGATTGGCGAATGAGTCCTAGATAGCATAACACAAAATATTTTTCAATGATCAAGATCTCCATTCTACCTTCTTCAATCTTCTAGGTGCACACTTTCAGTTTCATAGCTTTATATTGCATTTTACTTGTCCTTCTAGGTCATTTAGTGTTGTCTTGCATGCAATTGGGGTTTTTACATTTTGTTTTCCATTACACTGTCTTTTCCAAGTTTACACTTGGTGGTGAAGCCCTCATTAGATCTCATTCATCCCCTAGGACAACCCTATTACCAGATTTCAATCTCCTTTGCATTGAAATCTCAAGGGTTTGTTCTTGAGTGAAAAGTGTGGAAATAGCCTCTCTCCTTTTAGGTCCAAAACCCTAGAAGTGAAAGAGAGACCCCATTTTCTTCTTTTCATTTTGGTGAACCTACATATAGAGCATCGTATTTTTTTATTTGGAGTGCATTTACATCCTAGATTTAGCTTTCATTAACATTGCATTAGGTTTTGCATTGGTTAATTTGAATTCTAGGGTTTCAATTCTTGCATTAGTGAAAGCTCATTTAGCTTGAATTATTGCATCCAATTTCATTGAAAATTAGTAAAATTATGCATTTGCATTTCAGATTTTCTTTATAAAACATAAAAAAGGCATAAAATCCAATTCAAAAATTCTAGAAGATTTTTAAAAAAATAGTACTTGGAATCATTTGCCACTTAGGGCGAATCAGTCCCATTGCATATTTTTCACTACATTTTCTAACATTTAATCTTCATTTTTTGAGTTTTTTTTTGTTGTTTCTACATTTCTGTTTCACTTTCTAGAACTTTAACTTTATAAACTGTATTTCATTCTTATTAGCTTACATTGCATTTGCACTCGCCCCACATTTAGTAGCATTTGTATGAGTGTTTGGTACAGTCTTATTGCTAATACCATAGTGAGAAAAAGTTTGAAACTCATGTCATCCTACAATAACACAATCGTTGTGGATCTTGGGTTATCTAGAGCTTCCACTTCCAGTATTGACACTAGTACAACAGGCATGGATAACACCCTTATCAACTCTTTGCCTTCAAGTAGCATGCAAGATGAACCAAAGAATGATAACATCCCTCAAGAAAACATAATTCAAATTCATAAGGATCTAGTAAATCTACAACATCAAATAAGCCTTGAAAAAATTTCAATCACTATAATTCCTACCATAGAAAACATTCATCACATGCTTGAAAGTGAAGATGACCTTGACCTTGTGAAAAACATAGTGCAAATCTTTGAAAAACATATTCCCTCAACCACTAGTTGACATTTTCCAACAAACAATGTTACAAGTCAAGGAGGAACTCAAATTCCTCCTCCCACAACAATAGCCTCAATACCTACCTATATCACTCCCCAAGCCACAAAAACAATGCAACAAGTTAGTAATGTGATTATGTCCTTGGGTATTCCTACTAGCATCCCTAGTTCCTATGTGGCATCACAAGTTATATCTCCTACCTTACCACCTATAAGCATTCCATTCACTTGTCCTACGAACACATACACTCCATCACCACTTCCACTTCCATCTCATAATATAAGAAATGACTCTCTCATAATGCGACTTTTTCAAACCATGTCATCCCTTCAAAATCAAATTTCCACCATCAACCAAAATCAAAATGGCCCACCTACATATTATGTCAAAAGCAATCCATTATCCTTGGAGATATTACAAACACCGATGCCACAAGGTGTAGAGGTGCCTAGATTTGAGAAATATGGAGGGAAGGGAGATCCTTCTAACCATGTTAATTCCTACAGTATCTTATGTAGTGACTTTATACTTGATGATAAACTTTTAGCAAAAAAATTTCCTAGGTACTTGAAAGAAACCGCCATGGAATGGTTCTCTTCTTTACTGAACAACTCAATTCATTGATTCAATGAAATTTTTGAAGCATTTTTAAACCACTTCCAATTGCATATGACTCCTAAAATGACCTTGGACAATTTGATGAGATGCAAGCAAAAAGAAGAAGAAAAGATAAATGATTTTGTCTCACACTGCCAATCGCTTTATTCCTGAATCAATGTCAAGGTTCTCAACCCACACCTTCAAAATATGTTCATATAAAACTTGCAAACTAAGACCAAGAAAAGCTTACAATGATGAAATTCACATCCTTCATGTACTTATGCACTGCCCTCTACAATTATCAAAATTTGGTTAATAGTCAAGATATAAATTCCAATTCTAGACGAAGTGAGAGATCTGAACCCGCAAACCAAAAAAATTCCCAACCTTTTAGAAAGCAAAATAAAGGGCTTCTTCAATTTAACCCTCCTCAAAAAACAACTCAAAATGTCAACAACCAAGTAGCTATTGTCAAAGCCACAGTACCCTTTAACTATGGGGATTTGAAAAGACAATTCACTCCCTTGCTTGATAACACAATGTCCCAACTTTTAGAGCAAAAAATGATTACCTTACCTCCCATCAAAACACCCAACCCTAATAAGAATTCACCCTCGAGCTTTAAATGAAATGCTTATTGCCACTATCATCGACAAAATGGACATGACACTGAACATTGCAAGCGTCTTAAACATCTTGTGGAAAAACCCATTGATTTCGACCATCTATCCATGTTGGAGATGTTAGTGATCAAAGAAATAAGTTTGTTTCCCCTCCTAACCAATTTTTTTTTTTTTTTTACCAACCTAATGCCCAAACATAATATTTCATTTGTCAAAGTCAATGAAACTACAAAGAGTGACATGATGAATGTTGATACAAATGATTAAAACAATGATTATGTTCTAAATACTACTGTAACTAAAGAAAAAAGTTAGGTTAGCATGAAATCAAATGCATAAACGAAATCCTAGCTAAACAATGAAGTACAATGGAGTAAAAATGCATAACACAAAGAACAATCTCACCAAAAGTCTTCATGCCCTCCATGATTGACCTTCATTACCCTTCTCCATTTGCTACAATATTATTCTTTCCCTCATATTTTTATGAGCAATTATTGACCTATGATAAGCCCTAAGAAAATATTGAAGGATTATATTCTAAAGTTGCAAATGTACTCAACAAGTGTAAGCAAGAAGTATGCAAAAATATGAAGTTATGCCAACACTAAGTGTGTCAAATGAGGGTAAAATTTCCTTTTTATAGAATAGCCAATTTTAGATGAATGACCAAGATTGTCAGATGAGAGATTCTCTAAGATCAAGGGTTGAAATTAAATGTGACAACTAACAATTAAGGTTAAGGAAACATTAGGGTATAATTTAGAAAGAAGGGTTGAGATTTGATTTTAGAAAAATCAAATCAATGGAAAAGGTCGCATGTGACAATAAATAATGATTTTAAATTATTTACTTGGTGGGAAAAAGAATGTGGAAAATTTTAATTAAATGATTTTATTTAAAATTAGAAAAAGCCAAGGTGGATAATAATTAAATAAATTATAAAAATTTACTTAACTATAGGAAGACATAAGAAAATAATGACGTATTTAAATAAATAGCTAAAGTTTATTTATTTAAATAATCAGGAGGAAATAGTTAGGAAACAATAATTAAATAATTTTTGGAATTTATTTAATTATAGAGAGATATAAGAAAGTAGTGACATATTTAAATAAAATACATGTAATTTATTTATTTAAATAGTCGTGAGGAATAAGAGATATGAATTAATTAAATAATTGAGAATTATTTAATTAATATTTGAATTTGGACCATAGGACATTTAATTAAATATTTTAATTATGTTAGGAAGAAATATGGAGAAAATAAAGTTTGCAGGCGTAGTTCAATTTTATGTCTACATTTTGCCCCTCTTTGTCATAATGCAATTTATCGCATTGTGACAGAGAAAATAAATTAAAAATATGCCTTAGTGAAAAATGGGATGAGGAAGAATGACAAGGAGGTAGTGGTATGCCCCCTCGAGAGGACACGTAGGTACAAAGAACACGAGTGTGCTCTCGTAAAAGATGAGAAGACTAGAAGATGAAGGAATAGAAGAAATATTAGCATGGACTAAATGGATGGTGGGACGAGAAAAATACCTTCAATATTTTCCAGAGTACAAATAGGTGTGGCATAATCATCATTGGGAGTTAAAATGACACAAATGGACAAAAAATACCATGGTATAACATAGACCAAGGTGTGCAAGGTCATCCACTTGCAAAAAAAGACAGTCACAGACAAGGAATGTTCTAATGCATATTAAGGGCTAAGCTTCCCTAATTTTTTTGTCAAGACACACTAAAAATAGCAATCAAGGAAAAATAGGTTATGAGACGTCATCACACCTCTAAATCCTTCATGGGACATCTTCGAGGTAGCTAGTAACATGACCAAGAGACTTGAGAAAACAAAAAGATAAGACAAAAGAGACCATAAAAATAAAGAGCCATTCAATGTGTTTGCCAATATTTGTTTGTCAAAGGTGGATTGCTTGACAACTTGACAGTTTGACAGTTTGACCATTTTGATGGTTAGATAGTGTCTATGGTTAGGAAGGACACATTATGAAAGGAAAATGGCATTCTGATGAGGTCCAAGTCTAAGGACACATCTTAGAGGGGACCATAGAGTGATGAGATTGACATTGTTTTGGAAATTTGACTCATTTTGATTGGATGACTAATTGGACTATTTTGTCTATTGGTTCACAATTTAAATGTTGATGAAATGAATGTCTTGTATCCAAGTTTGACTATGTCTGACTTATTTGACTGATGTGACAAATGTTGACTCTGTTTTGGGATTTTTGAGAGTTATTTGGATGTTTTTGTGTTTTTCAGATATTTTTACTTTTTTGTATTTTTGACATTTACGATTTTTTTTGGATTTTTGACATGTTTTAATTTTTTTTGGTTTTTTCATATGTTTTGATTTTTTTTTGTCTTTTTGAAATGTTTTGATTTTTTTATATTTTTGACATGTTTTAAGAGGATCAAGACAAATGCATGTGACTGGTGCCTATGTACAAGACTCCAAGGACAAACATGATTGTGCTCCTAGTCAAGTTGAATACCCATTAACAAGCATGGATGACATGAGGATGGCATTAATGTGACTAAAGGACCAAGGTTTGCGGCAAGCCTAGGAACAAGGCCAAGGAATGTGTTGGATGATGCACTAGCATGCATAACAAGATTGTATGGATTAGGTTGCTTTCATGATTGGAATGAATCTTTTAGGACTACATGGGATAATGGAAGATCCTTAGATCGTTGACAAGGGAAAACCAAGATATGAGATAGGTATGAAAGGATGATGGATTGATTTTAGTAAATGATAGCAAACATGAAGGTTATTGGCCAGAAAAATTATCATAAGATCTCCAAGGACTATCTCACATAGGGATAATGAGGCTATGAAGGTAATGACATGTTATTTCATGAATAGTGTATGTCCAAAGGATAGACATGTCAGGAGTTTTCCCAAAGCATGATCAATTTATGTTTGTACCCCAGTCCTTATCAAGATCCAAGTATGAGGGAAAATGGATGGGAATGATGGGGCTTAGATGGATAGATGGAAAAGTCATAAGAAATCTCATGTGAAGGGTATGGGAGATGATATGACTTTTCCCCAAGTGTAAAAGTCAACATAGATAATTCTTCTTACACATGATGCCTGTTGATGAGCTCAGGATATGCTCATAATTCGAGTATCATGATGTATTAGTAATATCTCTACTTTTATTACTAAAGGATGTTTTAACTCTTTTATTAAAGACTTTTTATCTAAAATGGGTGGTATCCTCTAGCAATACATTTTTGCAGCCTAACATCTCCATGAGTCTTATTAATTACCTTGTTTTAAATTCCTAAAGGATTGATATAATGCATATCATTTTTGAATAATGGGATAGATTTAATATGTGATTAATGAATGTATCGTGTTGTTTGCCATGCACGCCTTCTTTCGCCTCTATCGCCTTGTGCATCGTAGGTTGTTGAAGGAAGCATGAGCGAGTCAAGCACAATGGATCTCGACCTTGCAGTAAAGTCCATTTCCTGCACGATGTCGAGGAAGTTGTTCTAGTAAAGACTCTTTGTCCAGGTCATTGGGAAGAAACCAAATGATCATTTAATCTGGAAAGAGTGGAATGCTAAATCTTCTCCCTGGATCGGGTTGAACGGATATGTTTTCATTTATGAGAAGTTTGTTCCTCGGTTTCAGAATATTTATGTCCACATCTTTCTCTGTTAGAGTTAGTTAGTTAGTTGTTTTCTTGATTTAAATAAGTGTTCCCCCTACGCAAGTGAGCAAGCATAATGAGCACGACAAGCATAGCATAACAAATATAGAAGGATAATATGTAAGAGTTAGTATGATAATAAGAGATAGAGTTTTGTGTTAGTTTTCATATGAGTAGAACAATGTATACCATTCTGAGTTTACGAATAAAAGCTGATGAAGTTCTGAGTTCAACTCTTGCATAGTTAGTTGATGCTTGCTAAGGGGGCCTACTTAGTAAGTATTTGTAGTTAGTTAGTTAATCATTTATTTTCTGTTGATCATAAGTTAGATCTCATTTTTGAAGTTTCTGTGCAAACTTAGTCTTATATTGTTCCTACAGAATCGGGAATCCATCCCTATGTTTGTTCCTGCAGCATAAGGCCACTTCATAGTTTGTTTCTCAGTTATAGTTGTTATGGTTTCTGCTTTGATTAAGTCTAGAAGGTTTTGCATTACATTCCTGTAGCATAAGTAGAATTCATTTCACGCATTTATTTCTGGTAAATCGTGACTATAGACAATTCATTGTGCACATACAGTGCCGCTCCATTTCAAGTATATGTTCCCTGGTTTGACAAGTAAATGAACAACCATGAAAAGATATTAGTTTCCTGCTGGAATGTCCAATTCCTAGGATAGGTTTTTTTGTGATTTTCATATCCTTTTGTGGGTGCGACCATTTTTGGTGCTGTTGTTGAGGATGGTGTCAAGATAAGAACCTATCATAAGTAATTTTTAGTAGTAGCTTAGTTTGATATTCAAGAATTTTCAAATTCCTTCAATTCACCATTCATTCTATTGCATGCATAGAAGAAGAGACGCTCTGGAAAGGTTCCTCCCTAAAAACCTATTTATTGAATTACCATTTGACCTAGCTGATGAAGAACCTGAGGAAAATCCATTTGCTTTGATACTCCAGCAAGCAAATATGGTACGAAATCCACCTAATCAACCTCCCTCTTTTGAGTTTCCCATTGTTGCTCAGCAAGATAATGATAACCTTAAAAATATTCCTTCTTCATTACTCCCCAAGTTCTATGGACTAGTTACAAAGGACCAAGACACTTTCTTGTTTGAGTTTGACATCCTCTGTCGCAGCTATGATTACACTTCAGATGCTCACAGGCTAAAGTTATTTCCTTCTACTTTGAAGGAAGGAGCTCTTAGATGGTTCATGAGTTTGGGAAGGGGTGTTGTTGATAGTTGGGTAGCCATGCAATAAAAAATTATTGAGAAATATAAGGAATATTGTAAGAGTGGTAGGAAGGGAGATGATATATTCCAAATTCAACAAAAGGAGGATGAAAGTCTGGAAGACTATATCTCAAGATTTTTGTTTTCACTGAAAAAGAATTCAGACCATACTCTCAATGAAGAGTCTCAAAAACTACTCTTCCTAAGAGGAATCAGTGATACCTGTATAGATGCTCTGGACCTGATGGGAGGAGGTTATATAACCCAATTGCCTTGGGATGATATCAAGAAGATATGTCTTAACTACTCTCGAGCAATTGTTAAGAAGGGTAGAGGTCATCAAGCCACAGTGGAAAAGTCTTCTATTAATGGAGTTTCATGGATGGAGATCACAAATTTGCTATCTAATTTCAAGCAGGATATCATAAACAACATGGCTACACAGTTGGATACTATGCAAGCTCAGAAGAAACATGAGGAAGTTGAAGCAATCGTGGTAGAGTTCTATCAACATTGTAGACAGAAGAAAAGGGACTGTAGATGTAAGACAGTGGCTAACCTAGAAGCTAAGCAGTTACCTACTAAATTTAAGATGGTAGAAAGTAATGATGACCAAGTATTCTTCGTCGCACAAAGGTGACCATGGGATCAAAGACAAGTTATGCCTCAAGATCCTTTGACTTTTGGTAATCCTTATTCTAATTATAATAACTAGTGGCAACCTACATATGGCCCATCACCCCCTTGGAATAACCCTCAATCACATTGACCTAACTATCAGAGTCCTCAATGGAAATCTCCTCAAGGAGTTTGGTAGTAGCCACAAAGACAATGGACTCCACCCCAAGGTAACAGGTAGCAGAATCTTCAATGGAGAAGTCCACAACAATGGAAGTACCAATCCCCTACCTCTCTGCAATTTTAGTAGCCACAGCCTCAGGCCTTCATGCCACCTCCTGCAGTACCTGTAGCAAATACTGGCCCTCCAAAACAAACGCCTATGCCTGCTCAACCATTGCCAAATCCTAATAATAAGTAGCAACAACAGTAGCCTATGTATTTTGCAGAAGCAAATCAATATCCAGCTTATGCCTTGAATATTCATGATATCCATCTCAGATCTGGAACCACACTTCCTGCTCCACAGCTGCCTGTAATTATAGAAATTTTAGATTCTACCTCTAAGCAATCTACTGAACCTACAGAACATATACCTATATCAAATACTGTCTCTAAGGAGTTTATCCTGCAACATCAGGCCAAACCACCTTTTCCTCAGAGATTGCAAATTACTATATCAAAGTCTATGGAAGAGCCTACCTTTGATATTTTGGATCAGTTGAAGAATGTACACATTCAAATTCCCTTTTTCCAAGCCATTAAAGATGTCCCAATTTATGGAAAAGCCATTCAGGAGGCTTGTTTAAAGAAACCAGGAAGAAAGAAAAAGGATCCCCAAACATCCATGTTCTAGGACAGTTGGCAGATATTATGTTAGGGAAAGTAGTTATTCCAAAATATACTAACCTTGGGAGTCCTATGGTACAAATAAATATTAATGGCCAGATAGTAAAGAATGTTTTGATTGACCTTGGTTCAACCATCAATGTAATGACCAAGAATACAATGGAGTATTTGAATATCTTAAACATTTAGTCTGCACCTACCGTTCTGCAGCTTGCTGATAGCTCCACAGTAAAGCTTGATGGAATGGTAAAAGATGTTATTGTCATCCTTGAGTTTTGGGAATACCTAGCAGACTTCACCATATTGTCCACTAAGGAAACTTTGGGAGGATATCCTATTATCCTAGGTAGACCATGGTTAGCCAGGGATGATAATTTTATAGTATGCCACTCAGGAGACATGACAATTTCTAATGGTTAGTCAAGAAAGAAATTGGCTTTATACCCACCTGCTCAGCCTCAGCTAGATTTGTCTCAGCCAATTTGGCTAGATTTGGGAGAGGAAACTGAAGAATTCAATTCATTGGCTCAGCTAATGATGCTGCAAACTAATCCATTTTCATAGCTTCAGAGTGAGAATGACCTAATTTTACATATTTTGCAGTCCAACCCTGGTCTGAATAGCCCATCTATTGTAGATAGTTGTGTTTAGCAGTGTTTCCTACAACAACTGAATTTTGAGGACCTGACACCTAAATCTCCTGTAGTTTATCATAATTTGCTTCCATATGAAATACAGACACCACCTTTATCAGCAGCCTCCATGAATGATCTTATCAGGCAAGTAGAAGTGTCTTCAGGCCATTTTTTGAATATAAATAATAAGCTACCTCAATCTTAACAAGCTACCTTAGTCACAATGTTGCAAGAACAACATAGAGCTTTTGCATGGGACTATGGGGATATGAAGGGAATAGATCCTCAACTTTGTACGCATAGGATCTACATTAAGGAAGACTGTTTACCTATTAGGTAGCCTCAAAAAAGGATAAACCCAGTACTCAGGGAAATAGTTAAAATAAAGCTCTAGAAGTTACTTGATGCTAGTTTTATCTAGCCCATTTTAGACAGTCAATGGGTGTCTCCATTGGTAATTGTCCCTAAAAAAGGTGGAAAATGGAGAATTTGTGTAGACTATAAGGAGCTGAACACAACAACTAAAAATGATCACTTTCCACTTCTATTTGTTGACCAAGTACTAGACTCCTTGTCTGGGAAAAAGTATTTCTCCTTTTTGAATGGATATAGTGGCTATAATCAAATAAGAATCACCCTTGAAGATCAAGATAAAACAACTTTTACCAGTCCATGGGGTACTTTTGCCTACTCTGTCTTACCTTTTGGACTATGTAATGCACCTGCAACATTTCAAAGGGCAGTCATAAATATTTTTGCTGACATCTCTCATGATTCTATGGAAATTTACATGGATAACTTCACTACCTATGGAGTTATGAAGAAGCATTAGCCAATCTGGAAAAAGTGTTGAAAAGATGTCAAGAGAAAAATTTGTCTTTGAATAGTGAGAAATGCTTCATGATGATGCAAAAGAGAATTGTTTTAGGCCATCATGTCTCTCAAGCAGGAATTCAAGTTGACTTTGCAAAAATAGAAGTTATTCTAACTTTGCCAACACCTGCAAAATAAAAGGATGTTAGAAGTTTCCTAGGACATGCGGGATATTATAGAAGATTTATCAAAAATTTCAACAAAATAGCCAGTCCATTATATGCCTTGTTGACTAAGGATTTTGAATTTAGTTGGACTAAAGCCTATGACAAATCTTTCCTACAGCTTAAGAACTTACTTACTCAAGAACTTGTTCTTCAAGGACCAAAGTGGAACCTGCCTTTTCATATACACACAGATGCTTCTGATTATGCCATAGGGGAAGTCTTAGGACAAAAAGAGAATTCCATTGAGCATGCCATATATTTCATTAGCAAAAATCTTCAAGGCCCTGAATTAAACTATACTGTCATAGAAAAAGAATTGCTAATAGTTGTGTATGCCTTGAACAAGTTTCGACATTATGTCACTGGTTACCAAATATTTGTTCATACAGATCATGTAGCAATAAGATACCTCATGAATAAGCCTGCCATATCTGGTAGATTAGCAAGATGGCTCCTATTATTGCAGAAATTTGACATCACAGTTATTGATAAGCCAGGGTGAGCAAATGTGGTTGCAGATTTCTTGTTAAGACTTCAAACACCTACACCTGACACTCTTGAGATAATTGATGATAACTTCCCTGATGAAAAACTATTTTCTATTGCTGGTCAAACTCCATGGTATGCAGATATTGCAAATTATTTAGTAGCCAACAAAATTCTAGCACACTTCTCACCAAAGAAAAGGCAATTGCTAGTTGAGAAAAGTTTTAACTTTTCATGGATTGCAGACTATTTATTTTATACAGGACCTGACCAAGTCATGAGAAGATGTGTGAGGGAAGATGAGACCTATGAAATTTTACATGCCTGTCATGATGAGCCATGTGGAGGGCACTTTGTAGCCAAGAGAACATCTATGAAAGTGCTCAATATAGGATATTATTGGCCCACACTACACAAAGATGTAGTAGCCTATACCAGGAAATGTGACAGATGTTAAAGAATGGGGAGACCAACAAGGTCTAGGATGAAATGCCCCTGCATCCACAAGTAGTGGTCAGTCCATTTGACAAATGGGGCATGGATTTTGTTGGGCCTATTGATCCTCTATCTAATAAAAAATCATACATTCTAGTGTGTACTGATTATGTAACCAAGTGGGTGGAAGTGAAAGCAATGACACATGCCCATGACAATAAAGTTGTTGAGTTCCTGTATGAACAGATTTTTACTCGATTTGGAGTCCCAAGGGAACTTGTTACTGATCAAGGAGCTCAGTTTACATCCAACTTTATCACTATACTGATGAATGATTACAAGATCAGGCATAGAAATTCTAGCCCCTATCACCCTCAAGCCAATGGTTAGGTAGAGGTTACTAACAGAAAAATTGAGGCAATCCTTACAAAGATAGTCCAGTTACACAAGAAGGATTGGAGTAGTCACTTACCTGAAGTAGTCTGGGCCTATAGAACAACATGGAAAATGACTACAGGGTTTACTACTTTTGAGTTACTCTATGGTAAGACTACTATGTTGCAAATAGAGTTTGAGCATAAAACCTTGAGGACTGCTCCCTAGCTTAATATTGATATCTTTGAGGCTCAAAAGGAACGCCTCCTATAGATGAATGCATTGGATGAACTGAGGAAAGTTTCCCTCCAGCATACTGAAACTGTCAAATAGCAAAGAAAGAAATAGCTTGACAATCATATTCGAACTAAGCAATTCTCTGCCGGTGACTGGGCGCTACTCTATGACTCTAGATACAAAGAAAATCAAGGTAAACTAACCACACGCTAGCTTGGTCTTTATGAAGTAGAAAATGTATTTGATAATGGCTCAGTGTAGTTAGCCACAATAGATCCAATTTGATTCAAGCTACTGGTTAATGGAAATTGACTTCGGTTGTATCATAAGCAGACATCTAAAGATGAGTTTCTACAGTAGTTTGTTCCAAATATGGCCACTGATCTTCCTGCAATGAAAGGCTTCGGTCTTTCTCCTGCAACATCTCTTTAAAATTCCACGTTGCACGTAATAAAGGTTTCCTTTCTAGGACGCTACATTCTCCATTCCCATCCATCACCACCATTCATTCTCTTTTCTTCCACGTCATCCATCCTGTCGTACCACCTCATTCATTGTTTCTATTCCAGTCATCATTTCATGATGCGCTGTGATTTTTCCAGCACGTACGGGCATTAATTGAAAGGTACGCAATATATTTTCTTAATCATATTATTTATTTATTTCATTTATTCAACAACTACTATGTACATATCAGTCTTTATCACCCATGCTTCACCTATCCTTTCGCCCATGTGTGGACACATGCCAACTTTTAAGTAGGGGGCAGGGTAATCCATTTCAAATCTTTTCCTATGTCACTGTCACAACTAATAAGATATTTTTATTTCTTCTTGTACTTTCCAAATAGGGCCGCATGTTTTATTTTAAACAATATTAACTTCTTGATATGAGTAGTTCCTATAATCATTACATGCAATTATCTTCTGAGTCATTCTTGGAAAAGAAGAGAAATGACAACAGGACTGAAAGAAGCAGAAAGAAGCAAAGCAGAAAAGTTTTTTAAAAAGGTTTGAGTTTCTAGAATCTCAACAAAGGTAATTTGCGAATATGGGTGGTCAATTGGTAAGACATGAGCCTGTAGCTCATGAGCTCTTAATGCAGAATCCTCAAACAATGTAGGCATTCAATAATTATGGTTGGCTAAACTATTTTTCGAGGTTAGATACTTTCAATGAGGAAGCTATTGGGGAAATTTTATGAACTCTTTCAGAAGGGGAAGCTTCAGTATGGGGTCTAACAGTGGCTGTAACAGAAGAATGAATTGCTAAAATAATCAGGTTTCCTTCAGTAGGGGAAAATTTCTGTTCAGATGTTGTTTCTACTAGGGTAGAATTTACAGTGCCAAATGATGGACCTTTGAAGGTCTCTAAACAAGGCTGCAAATGAGTGTCACTGCCCTTTCCATATTTAGAATATGCTACATTTATAATCAAGTATTTAACCTATGAGGGATGCTTCTCCTATTTACATTCTTACCATTTTAAGTTATTGAGCCATATGAAGCATGGGTTAGCTATTAATGTCCTAAATTTCTTGTTAAATCTGTTAAAACAAAGTGCCCATGAAACCCAAAGGGGAAGGGACAATTCAATTGCCCATCATGCCCTCATCAAACTATTGATTGAGTGTTCCCTAAGGGATGTGTCACCCTTTTCTTGGCAATAATTTGTTGCCCAAAAGGGTCTACAACTTCCTAGGCTTCCTAGAGGAACCCCTGCAGCATCTATTCTTGCGGCCTCCACATCAGAACCCTCTACCAGGGTGCAAACCAAGTCTGCTAGTAGAAGAGAAAAAGGAAAAATGAAGGTAGGAGAATCATCTAGGGTAGAACAAACCCTAGAGTCTGACCCTCATGCTCAAAGACAACAGTGTCCATCTCCTGCAGCACCTTCTCCTATAGCAGATACTCCTGCAGCAACACCTCTTGCCACCACAATTTCTTTATCATCCTCTTCTATTGAGTCTAAACCCTCTAGGAAAATCAAAAAGAGGAAAGCCATGAGAGTGCCTCCTACAGCACACATTACCAAAAAGAGTTTTAGCAAGGAAACAATGTAAAGCCACCTCAACGTTTGCTTAACCTGAAGTTATAATAATTTTAGAGGAGTATGAAGAACACAGCCATGATGATTCTCAGATTATACCTGAGAATGTTTCACATAGTCCACTTGATGTTCCTAAGGAAATGCAGAATGAATCAGTCGAAATTGATGAAACAGAAGATGATAGTAATGAAAGGGGAATGCCAAGTCTTGATGACTTGGCTGAAGCAGCTAGGAAATTTTTGGAGCAAGTACAATCTCCTCCTGCATAGAAACATGAATTCATCCTACAGCAAGAGGAATAACAACCCTTGGAAGTGGTAAATGAAGCTTCATTACCCCATGCAACTTGTCAAGCCATACAATTTTCTCCAACAAGAAGAGGTGAAAGTTTGAGAGCTTGGACTTTGTATACTTCATACAATTTTTTTTTCTTATTTAAGCATTTGACTCATTCTTTGAATTTGAGCTAAAATAAGAAGAGACATGAAAGGTAATAGGACTTTAAAAATTTCTAGTGGTACCATGGTAACATTTCAAAATTTTGTCATTCACTAGTCATTTGAGGGTTAGGGTGTCACTCTCCATTCGGTACGGGTTCTTTCATCCTACAGCAAGAGGAATAACAACCCTTGGAAGTGGCCAATGAAGCTTCATTACCCCATGCAACTTGTCAAGCCATGGTTGTCTACAAAAAGACATTTTTGTTTGAATTTTTTGAATACTTTAAGACCACATGGAGGCCGGTCACATTTCAAACCCTGAGTTTCTACCACCTAGCCAAGACTGAAATTCAACAAAGTCTTTGGGAAGAAGAGAAGAAGAAGAAGCTGAACAGAGAAATTGAAAGACAAACAGGAAATCCAGGAGATGAAAAAGAAAATGGATGAAATGTTGAAAATAACTGGTAAGATTGTGGAGTGTAGGCCACCACCTAGAGTTTATGCTCTATGTCTCAAGGAACAATTTTTTGTGGTTCCAGTTAATGAGAATTTCTAGGAATCTAGATCTTGTTATTCATACTGCTAGAGAATTCTATGATGCATACCAAGTGGCTCTGAATTGGCTAAAGAATTCTTTATGTGAATTCTATTTGCATAGCTTTATAATTCCCTTTGAAATAGAGTGGAATCCACTTCTGTACATTGGTGACATTCATTTGAGGTCACTTATGTCATGGGCAACCAATGAAACCAATTATGGCAGACAACTAGAAGCCTATGAAGAAGTTGAAAGGGATGAGCCCATACCACTGCGATTAGAAAGCACAGATCCTTATACAATGTTAAAAACTTGGTTCACTATAGCATATGGGTTCAACAATAAAGCAGAAAGAGTAAAAATATTTTCTATCAGAAAGTAAGTGTATGAGGAATTCAAAGGCCAACCGTACCTATTCTGGAAGCTTTCCTCTTCCAGAATTGAAAAGAGATGGGAGAAATTGACTGTTGGGCTTAGAAAATCTGAGCCACATAGCCGCCTAAATTTTAAAGCAGCGCTTGGAAGGATAGAGAGGTACATTCAGATTGGTCTTCAGAAGAGGTTCAAATTATGGTTGCCAATAACATTTCGACCTCTGATTTTAATGTGGCCACTTTATCCCTATCATGCTACAGATGTTAATAGGGATGTTGAGAACCTTAGATATGAAAGATGGCAAGATTTCAGAGGTTTCTATTATAAATTTAGGACTATACCAAAAAGGCATACTGCTTCTACGGATTTTAAGGAAATAGCCAGGAAGCTTAATGCTGGTGGACCATCATTAGGTTAAGTAGGGGGCAGATGATGAGCTCAAGATATGCTCATAATTTGAGTATCATGATGTATTAATAATATCTCTACTTTTATTACTAAAGGATGTTTTAAATCTTTTATTAAAGACTTTTTATCTAAAATGGGTGGTATCCTCTAGCAATACATTCCTACATTCCTGCAGCCTAACATCTCCATGAGTCTTATTAATTACCCTATTTTGACATCCTAAAGGACTGATATAATGCATATGTTTTTTGAAGAATGGGATAGATTTAATATGTGATTAATGAATGTATCGTGTTGTTTTCCACGCATACCTTCTTTCACCATTGTCGCCTTTTGCATCGTAGGTTGTTGAAGGGAGCATGAGCAAGTCCAGCACAGTGGATCTCGGCGCTGCAGTAAAGTCCATTTCTTGCATGATGTCGAGGAAGTTGTTCCAGTGAAGACTCTTTGTCTGGGTCGTTGGGAAGAAATTGAATGATCATTTAATCTGGAAAGAGTGGAATGCTAAATCTTCTCCCTGGATTGGGTTGAATGGATATGTTTTCATTTATGAGAAGTATGTTCCTCAGTTTAAGAATATTTATGTCCATGTCTTTCTCTGTTAGAGTTAGTTAGTTAGTTTGAATGGATAGTTAGTTGATGCTTGCTAAGGGGGCCCACTTAGTAAGTATCTATAGTTAGTTAGTTAATCATTTATTTTCTGTTGATCATAAGTTATATCTCATTCTTGAAGTTTTTGTGCAAACTCGGTCTTATATTGTTCTTGCAGCATCGGGAATCCATCCCTGTGTTTGTTCCTGTAGCATAAAGCCAGTTCATAGTTTGTTTCTCAGTTATGGTTGTTATGGTTTTTGCTTTGATTAAGTCTAGAAGGTTTCACATTAAATTCCTATAGCATAAGTAGAATTCCTTTCACGCATTTATTTCTGGTAAATTGTGACTATAGACAATTCTTAGTGCACATACAGTGCCGCTCCATTTCAAGTATATGTTCCTTGGTGTGACAAGTAAATGAATGACCATGAAAATATATTAGTCACCTACTGGAATGTCCAATTCCCAAGATAGGTTTTGCCATGATTTTCATATCCTTTTATGGGCACGACCACCTATTTGTCAGGTTTTCATCATGGTACTTTTCCAACGCGCCATAAAATGGTTTTCACTATTGGATAAAAAAATTCTCTTTACTATATTCTTGACTTATTTTATTTTTCCATTTTTTCTTTTTAGTATTTTTATATGGACGGGATGTCTTGGATGCTCACTGATTTTTTTGAAACTATTGACGGTGTAGATATAGAGACTGGTGCCATGACATGCCAATAATGACCCTTTTGAAGTAGTTGCCTTGTCAAGATCATAGCACTTGCATACAACTAATTGATTTCATTGTGATCCCTGTGGATATTAGAGTTGGCCTTATTAGAATACGTGCATCGTGATAGAGTGTCATGAGAGTCCTTATAATGAAGATTTGTTGCCAAGATGCGATGGATTTGTGAGGTATGTGTTTTAGAATTCAGGTGTGATGGAGGATTATGATGGATAAGGGTAAATGTGGAAGGTTTGTTTGGACATTTGGATGAAGCACTATTTATTTTCCAAACTTGGGACATTGGATGACGAAGTTTGTAATTTTTATTAGGATAGTGTTTTGAACCAACTCTTTTATATGCCTTTCTTGATGACCATTTTGAAGGAGGTGGACATTTATTATATGTGGGAGTCCTCTTTTCTTGTGGCTCCACATTTTGATTGACTTTTGGATTTGGCATATTTTCTTTGGGATCCATTTTAACTTCATTTTTCCACTGGTATTTTTGTTCAATTTAATGGCCTTAGAGATTTTATTTTGAGCTTTTGATTTGTAAGAATTTTTTTCTTGTTGGTTCCAAACGAAAGGTTTATTCATGTTGGAATGATGGTTTATGGTGTGGATGGAAGGAGTGTTGGAAAAAACCTTATGACAAGGATTACTCATGGTCCCCATTTTAATGTTTGTATCCAATAAAGTTTCCCCCAATATCAAGGAGGCACCACTAACATCATTAGACTCTCCAACTGAAGAATAGAGAAGACATTGATGTCTAAGATTTTCATGAAACTGTACTGGTTCTCGAGTGCCTTGCTCATGTATGCCTTCTTCTTTTCCTTGATACTGCATGCTTTGACATATTCTCTTTGCGATGGGGTATTTGTCATTTTGGAAGCAAGATGCAATCCCATCATTGTGTATGTGGAGGTCATTACTCAACATTTTATCATTTGTAAGAAAGCCTAATCTGACAAAGATAGAAGATCTTAGTTGATAAGATGTTGTTGCTTTGTTCACATGGGGTATAGATTTTTTATTAACATCTTTGGTTTGATTCTATCAAAAATCTGATTTAAATGATTCTATGGGTGCCTCCAATTCAATTTTGAAACCATCTTTATGGTCACTGTCATAGAGTCCAAAGAATTCAGCTATAGCTTGATAATTTGCAAATATGTCTAGAATAGAAGACGCTTGTTCTAGAGGAAGATCATCTATGTGTCCCATTGGAGCAAGTGTCTCATTTTGGGAAATGGTGATTTTTAGAGTTTGGGTAGGATTAACCTCAAATGTTTAGACATGAATGGCATAAAGGTCAATAAGTGGATCATTTTGGATTTCTTCATCAATGATAGTGTCTTGGTTAAAGGAGGGCTTGTCTTGGACAACATGATTGGGAATGGAATATTTGTCAATAATAGGTGTATTTTGGATGCCATTATTATTTAGAAGGACTTCTTGAATGGACTTAAAGATAAAGTCATGGGATGGACTACTTTGATCCTGACATGAAGGTGATGTTATGATGTCATTCTTAGAGTTTTCCTCTTGACATATATCCTAGAATTTAGGCAATGGAATGTGACTTTGGACCGGGATATAATTTACATGACTAAATGTATGTTGGGATAGGATGGCTCAGAAAGGATTAGTGGATGAAGGGCTAGGATAGGATGTGGAGACCTAGGATTGATTGATTAATAATGGACTAGAATAGGATGTGGAGGCTTGTAAGAGATTAGCGGAAAGTTGGCTTCCCTTGTCAAGTTTAGGATAAGTGGAAGTTTATTGTGAATTAATTGCATGGATTGTGTTAAGTGACTCTTGATAGTGAGGATAGATGAATGGAGGAATAGGGTTTATGAGTTGTTGGTAATAAGGATATTGGTATTTGGATTGGATGAATTGTGTTTGAAGTCTACAACTTGTTGGTATTGACTATTACGGAGCAACTAGTATTCAACTTGACTAGCAAGCATGTCAAGGTGAATGGAAGACATGATGGTGAAGTCTAGACAATGACAATGCAAAGGTATGCAACCTAAACTATGTTGTTTTTTTGGGTGGCAGGTAGTTGCGGTTTATGACAGTCAATTGCAGTTTAGTAAGTCAAATGCATTACACAAAGTCTCAGATGTGTTGCACAGAGTCTAAAGTTTGGTTTCTTTGCAATTTTGGCTGATTTTGAAATTGTTTTAGTTTTGAATGTGGTTTTTCCAAATTTGTGAAGGATTTTTATGTGTTCATTGATTCAAAAAACACTTGGAAAACACATGACTTTTTCTTTGAATGTCAAAAGCAAGCACAATGAAGATAAATACAACCCTATGGTTGGCAAGGACTATACCCACTGGATTCCCACTTGGATTTCTCTAGCCTCACTTATTCTTAGCAGGTGACTTAGAAGCTTGGCCACACTGGATCCCCCTTCCACGAAACTCACTTCTCAAGTCAACCAAACTTTGATTCCTCATGAATCTCCCATGATAGACTTTTCACCTCTACTAAGAATTGTGAGAATGTACGATGGCTTGGAAATGACCGTTGCTGTACCAGTGAATAGAATGAGATTTTGGCAGCTACAAAAAAGGTTTTTAGTTAGGGGACCCATTTAGGTGGCTATGCATGAGGCAAGATAAACTTTTCTACATAATAAATTTGCACCTGTAATCCTAAATTTTCCATTAGGTTTCACATTTGCATACCGGTCGGGGTAGCTTGGCTAAAAAGCTTCGTTGCCAATTTGAGTCACCTTGGGGTGAGTAATTTTTCCCACTAGGGAAGGCCCAATTCCTAGAGTCAATAACAATTTATCTTGCACCCAGGATTGCACAAGTGTGCAAGGGAAGAGGATACTTTTATTATTGAATAAGGGTTACACAAATATAAAAAACACTTGTTCATTTTAATGCCCAAATTGAAATGTGGGGGTGGTAAAGCAACAACCTCTAAGTGTTTTTGTTTCTCTAGATCACCGCAAGGTGCAAGAGAATTGCATACACACTAAGAAGCTATCACTAGACCACAATACACACAAAACACTTTTTCATTTTAAACCCAATTTAATGTGAGATAAGCAAGATTCTTTTTAAGCCAATGCCATGGAAATGTATGTAATTTTCAGCCTTGATGAGTTTCAATGAAAGTTATACTACAGGAATGAGCACCCAACATTTCATGTTAGGTTCACCAATGTAACTAAGGAAAAATGTTAGGTCAACATGAAATCAAATGCATAATCAAAACCCTAGCTAAAAAATGAAGTAGAAAGGAGGAAAATGCATAAAAGAAAGGAAATATTTCACCAAAAGTATTCAAGCCCTCCATGATTGACCTTCATTGACGTTCTCCATTTTCTGCAAAATTATGTTTTCCCTTAGATTTTGATGAGCAACTATGACTATGACAAGCCCTAAGAAAATATTGAAGGATTCTATTCAAAAGGTACAAAAGCAAGTATGCAAATATGAAGCAAGCCTAAAGTATGTAGAAAATAGTCTAGCTTAAAGTCAAGAGGTATGAATTCAAGAGCATGAAGTGTATGAAGTGTGTCAAATGAGGCTAAAATTTCCTTTTTATAGAAAATCCAATTTTAGATGAATGTCCAAGATTTTCAAATGAGAGATTCCCTAAGATCAAGGGTTGAAATTAGATGTGACAACCATGAATTAGGGTTAGGGAAATATTACAATTTTTTTTGAAATGAAAGGTCGAGATTAGAAAAGTCAAATCAATGGACAAGGTTGCATGTGACAAGGTCTGCATAACAAATTTGCACCTATAATCCTAAGTTTTCCATTAGGATTCACATTTACTATATACTGGTTAGGAGTAGCTTGGCTAAAAAGCTTCATTTCTGGTTTTACTCACCTTTGTGTGAGTACTTTTTCCCACCAAGGAAGGTCCAATTCCTAGAGTCAATAACAATTTCTCTTGCACCCAGTATCACACAAGTGCAAAGGGGAAGAGGATACTTTTATTATTGAATCAGTGTTACACAAATATAAAAACATTTGTTCATTTTAATGCCCAAATTGAAATGTGGGGTGGTAAAGAAACAACCTCTAAGTGTTTTTGTTTCTCCATATCGCAGCATTGGGAAAGAAAATTGCATACACACTAAGAAGCTATCACTAGACCACAATACACACAAAACACTTGTTCATTTTAAACTCAAATTAATGTGAGACAAGCAAGATTATTTTTAAGCCAATTCCATGAAAATGCATGTAAATTTTAGACTTGATGAGTTTCAATGAGAGTTGTGTTCATTTTGGGTGCTCATTCATGCAACATAATAGTACTCCAATGCATGATGTGTCCCACAAAATGACTTGTGTATGGTTTACTTTATAGAAAAGGCCCGATTTGAATGGATGGATAGGATTGTAAGTTATGTTGAATGACATGGATGATCTAGATCGATTAGGGTTGATTAGGGTTTCCCACTTCATGAGAGGTTGTAGTTATGTGACAAGTGTGTGATGGAGGATAAATGAGACCTAATTTAAATGAAATATTATTTCAAGTAGTTTTATATGTGAAGGGATTAAGTGGAATAGTAGCATGTGAAACTTGTTTGAATGTGGTGAGAGGTGAGGGAATAATTCAAATATTTAAATTGAATTATGTGAGACATGTGAATAGGGAAGTTAAATTAAATAAAGGGATTTATTTAATTAATTAGGAATGTGATTAAGGTGGGATTAGGATTGGGATTAGGAAAAAATAGCTTATGATGTCCCTAGTAAAGTGTCAAATAGGTCATGGTAAGGACATGGAAAAATTTATGTGTCTACAACTAATATCAATGTTAATCCTATAGATGAAATGGTAGGGATGATATATGTCATCCCTTGTAAGGGTTGACTTAGAAGAATTCTCTTGACATTCCTTTTTCCTCTAAGGATATACTTCAACATTTTCTTGATGGTCCTCTCTACATAGCCAGTCATATCTATGACAAACCCACTACATGGATACTAATAGATCTCGCCTATGGAGAGAATGTGATCATAGATGAATTCTTACTCTTACATGAACTCTATCAAGATGAATATGATAAATTGAAAGCATGGATTAAGACACACAATGGTTTTTCCTTCCCTACGATTGGATCAATCACCTTACCATTTCCAATAGAACCAAAAAAATTAGATCTCACATTCTCCATCATACTGCAATCAGACCAATTTCAAGTGAAGCTAGGCCACCCATAGATTCACTCCATGAAATTCGTCCCTTCGGTTGTGCATAAATTCTTAAAGCTTCCATTTGAAAATGAAATATTCACTGTCCACCATAGCATCTTTAACCCTTTGTCTTCTAAAGGAAACTTTTCCTTACATGTCTTTTGGCCTGAGCCCATGGAACCTATAAAACCTTGAGATGACTTCTTTTTCTTGTCCTATCAAAAGTTCAAGGAAAAGAAGATAGTAGAAATTTCCCTCCAAAACATGTCCCAATATACCTCCAAACCTCCCATCCTTGAAGAAACCATCCTTAAACCTAAACAAGAACCAAATAACCAAGACCAATAGAAAATAGAAACTTCACCTACATCCCAATAACACTTAAGAGACAATGAAAACAACCTCGTTACACCCCCCAAAATCAAACAAGTTTAAAAAGTAAAAGAGAAAGTGGCCAAAAAATCTCACGAGGTTCCTTCTGTTCCTCCCCTTAAGGAAGAAAAGAAACCTACGATTGATCAACCTGCTCCTACACAAATAAAACATGAAAAAAAAAACAAAAGAAATAGAGGTGCTAGAGAGCATAGGCATAGACATTATGCCCTTGCTCACAAGATACACAAAGAATTAAAAGAAAATCAAGATCCGAACTTGACTGAAGCTATGCATGACGACCCCCCAATTGAAATAATAAAATCCAATACAACAACCACTTTAAGAATTAATCTCTTCCATGGATATTATCATTCCTCCTCCTATGGTTAACTTGGATGACAATGATGAGATTGCTAAAATTGATGAAGAGGTACTACATAATAAACTAAACACATTGTTTTCCTCTTGCATGAGCTTAAACAAAAAATCTCCTACAAAGAGTGTTGAACCTAGTGCTTCTCCTAGTTTGGCACTTACTCTTGTCCCTTTGGCTAGTTTCCCACCTTTGGTATACATATAACATGATTGGGAGGCGCTTGACCTACTCATAGTTTGACTCACATTTTCCTTACTAGTCTTTTTCTTTTTCTTTTTCTTTTGTGCATGATTGCATGTGCATAATGTGATCTCCCATGACATTTGGTTTGATGTTCTCTCTCTCTTTGTGACATTCCTCTATCTATACCTTCATTCTTCTCTATGTCATGTATCTCTTTTTCTTTTTTATCTTTATTTCACTTTTCCTTTTGGGGATGATGCAAGGTGTCAAGACACCCTATGTCTCTTCCATGTTGACCCAAAAGGATTTTTCTTATCCTTTTTCTTTTCATTTTTTCTTGTGTTTTCCTTTTGGGGATGATGCAAGGCATTGACACACCCTATGTGTCTTCCATGTTGACCCAAAAGGATTTTTCTTTTTCCTTTTCCTTTATTTTATCTTTTCATTTGTATTGTGTTTTCCTTTTGGAGACGATGCAAGGCATTGAAACATTCATGTTTCTTCCATGTTGACCCAATTTTTTTTCTTTTTTTCACTCTCTTTGTGCCATTCTTCTAGTTCTATGTGTATTTGGGGGATGATGACAATTCCAAGCTCTCTAAAAATAATGTAGCAAAGAACATACTAACACCAAATCCATAGATCCCTTATGTGTTTGGTGTTTTCATTTTTGGGGAGACCCCTCTCTTTTATTTTTCTTTTACATGATGCAACTTTACTCGGAAAGATATGACTTGGCATAGGGATTTCCAAATTAGCTCTCATGTCTTCTTTCTTGTTCGCATTTTTTTTCTACTTTAAAGTAATTTCTCACATGTTTTTTAGCAATGTCTTTAAAGTGGGGGAATACATTGGCATTATTCTTTTGCATTTTCCTTTTACTCAATTCTTGGTGTAGTTTTCTTACTTCATACAATGCATTTGTTACTTTTTGGATGAAATCGGGTCTTCAGGAGTGTGATCTCTCTCAGCATATTATATTCCTCTTAGTGGCCTGATGCGACACATTGCATCCTCTAAGTTGTGAATCTTCTATTCTTTGATTGGTCCTCTCTTGGAGACATTAGGCACAATGTTTCCTAAGTTAAAGACCTTGCATGAACTAATAAATACTCCTTTGAACATTTCCTATTTTTTTCATTTCATATTTTTTGTTATATGGCCACCTTGCATAACCCCATTTGCATGCCTATAGTTCCATCATGTTTTTTCATTAGCTCCAAGCATACAAAGCTTTTCTTGTCTCATGAAGTTCAAAAATCATTTTTGTGTGGCATCTTATTAAACTTATCAAGAGGTATAACTTTGGTATGCTTGAGTGAGAAGCCCAATCCGAGGCATGACTTTCCCCATAGCCACTTCCATGTGTGTGAGTGCATACCAGTTGTGAGTGTATATTTCTCACCTTTTAGCACTTCTCACCAGGCAGACAACCAAGAGTTTCATCGCCTCAGAGTGAGTATGCATTTTTTTGGACAAACAACCTAGATCTGATCCATGTGTGTTGTCATAATAGTGGTTTACAATTCCTGAGAGGAATGAATTTTAGATGAAATCATACATATTTTTATAAAATACAATGATTTAAGACTTAAAAAGTTCCATTTTATGATTCCGACCAAGAGGGTTTGATCAAAATCACTCCAGATCAAACCCCTGGATAGAACCTCGCTAGTTTTCAACCATACCTATAAATGCGTCTCCTTTACACCTATCAAAATGTTGATAAAAATCACTTTTGATTTAGCTTTTGGGGGATCAAATGAATTCATTTAAAATTTATTTCAAATGATTATGGCATTCCTCAGAACAAGCTATCCAATGAATATAATTTTAATATGTTTTGGTTTTGTTATGTATTTGTTTTTTAAGTTTTATTAAACATAGGGTTTTCATCGAAAATGAATTTCTTTGTTCTTCACATGTGGAAAAATAGAAGATTATTAAAAAAAAAATTTGAAAAATATGAGTGCACTAGATATTGGAGTCCTTGATCCAACAAAAAAAAGAAAGAATTTCGATACATACAGTAAAAGTTATGCATTATATAGTCGTGTTATGTCTGAATTGTAATTGTTTGACTTTAAAACTTGATTAAGAAAAAATATTCAATAAAAACTATCTAATTAAGTTGGAAGCACTAGATAAGAGTTGCAAATCTAAATTTGAAAGAATTAATTTTATCCTTCATGGAAAAAGTTATGTTATGTCTACTTAAATGTTGTTTTCAAAAAAATATTTTTGTGGGAGATAGAAAATAAAGTGCAATTATTCCAAAATTTTGAAAAATATTTTAGAATCTATAACAAAATTTGGCAGACTCTAGTTTGCACCATCTTCAAATTTCACGCTTAATTATAGTTCTAATGTGAAGATATAGTTAAACATTAATTTCAGTGTCCAATTTGGCCAAAAATTGTAAACCACTATTATGGGATCAAGAATATAGTGATGTTGAAGCTTAAATCTGATTCTTTATTTCTTTCTTCTTCTCTTTCTTCTTTGGTAGTATATGATTGGCCTTGTTGTTGTTCTTTATATCATTTTCATGTGTGTTCCTTTGTGCTTATGTTGGTTTTCCATGGGATCTTGATCCTAGGGGCTTAATCACCCCTCTTGATCCTTGTTGTCTCATCTTGCTAGCATTGGTTCATTGGATCCCCTCTTGGTGCATGTTTGTCTACTTTAGTGTGATTTTGAAGCAGGTTCATCCTCTCACTAAAGTGGGAGCTAAATGTAGTGTCAAAAAAAGGGTCCTTTGAAATTTTTGCACTTGTTTGGGTCCACCTTGTGGATTTTGGCTTAATGTTGCCTTGATTTAGTGTTGTAATGTGGAGAAAACATTCACATTAGGTCTTGGGCCCTTATGAACTAATGGAATTTAATGGTTCCTTGAAAAAGTTTTGTGAAGTTTTGTAACACACTTTCACACTTTTCTAGGGTTTTATCAACTAACTAAGCATAATAAACATAATTTTAATCATAATTAATCTTAATCTTGCCTTATTTGGAGTGTTGTAAAGTGTTTTAACACACTTTCACATTTCTCTAGGCTTGTCATTAATAATTGAGATTTTTTATGCTTTAATTGGCCCTATTTTGCATCCACAAGCCTCATTTATTGCATCTTTTTTAGGATAATCTTGACACCAATTAGTAACTAATCACAATTAAGGTGTTCCTAGCTTGTGTGGCCCATATTTAGTGTCTGGGACTCATTCACCACTTTGGGTGAATGAGTCCTGCTTAGGTATTTTTGGCCTTGATATAGGTTTCACACATTTCTAAGAATTTTTTATTTTTGGTCTCATACATGGGTATGTGTAGGATCATGATGGGCCAAAAAGAGGCAATATGATGGCTATATATAGGGTATGTGGCTGACGATAATTTTTTTACCCAAAATTGATGAAACAAAAAAGGTTTTTAAAGGAGATTCTTAGCTTTCTACCAATATAAATTATTTTTTATTTTGAATTAAATAAATAATTATTATTTATTTTTCTATTTGAATTACAACTAAAGTCCAGTTGATAGGTTGATTGAAAAACATCTATAGCTTTCAAATAACATTTTTTGAATTTGAAACATGTGTCACATTCTATGCTTCGCATACTATAGGATTAAGAAAAGAAAAATTGAATTTCATGAAGTTTTGACCAAGTTAAGATGGTCGGACATACCAGTTTTTATATTTTTTAAAAGTTGTAATTAAAAATTCATAATTAATCATTTACTTGGAAAAAATTACAAAAAAATATGCATCGCATCGGGACATTAGTCCTCTACCTATATCTAAAATCTTATAAAAAATATTATCATTTTATTGTGGTTAGGGTGGTCAGACAGACACCTACTTCTTATTTTTTCCCTAAAATTTAAATACTACTGCATTGAAATTTCAAATTTTCACCAAATAGATTTTTCTTTTTGTAACCCCACAACATTTTCCCCTCTTCTTGTGTGTGATTTGTAAGGCCAGGTTGTAGATTTTCCTAGAAGTAATGTTGGAGAAAATTTGTCAAATCCCTAAAGTTTTCAAAGTTGTCATCAAGCCTTGGAGAAGCTTGGAGAAGGCCTACAGGTGGAAATTTGTAATTTTGAATCCGAAAACCAGTTAGAAAATGCAGAGCAGACTGAGAGGCATAGATTCTAGTTTAGAACTTCTAGAAAAGAAAAATTGGATTGATTCACCACTATTGTCAAATGAGTCCCACTCTACATGCCCGAAAAATGTTTTTACAAATTTGGATACCCTTTTGGCTGAAATCTATTCCTACACATTTTCCTAGAAACAGGACTGATTCACCCAAATTGACGAAAGAGGCCTAGTCACCATAAACAATAGATTTTTCAATGATCTAGATCTGCATTCTTCCTTCTTCAATATTCCAAGTTCACACTTTTATTTCCATAACCTTCTATTGCATTTTACTTGTCCTTCTAGGTCATTTAGTGTTGTCTTGTATGCAATTAGGGTTTTTACATTGTGTTTTCCATTACAGTGTCTTTCCCAAGTTTACACTTGGTGGTGAACCCCTCATTAGATCTCATTTAGCCCCTAGGACAACCCATTTTATATATTTTAATCTCCTTTGCATTGAAATCTAAAGGGTTTGTTCTTGAGTGAAAAGTGTGGAAATAGCCTATCTCCTTGTAGGTCCAAAACCCTAGAAGTGAAAGAGAGGCTCCCATTTTATTCTTTTCAGAAAAAATAGATAAAGGATTTCTATAACTAAATCCCCCTCAACCAACTTGACATATTGATACCCAAGTGGTTGCTATAAAGAAGAAAAATCCTTTTACATTTGGGGATCTAAATAGACAATTTACTCCTTTACCCGATACCCTTCATGACACCATGTTACAAATAGAAAAGAACTTGATTTCCTTACCTCTTGTTAAAGTTTCTAATCCCACTAATCCATTACCTCCAAACTTTAGATCAAATTCCTATTGTCATTTTCACCATCAAAATGGATATGATACAAAACATTGTGTCTTAAACACATGGTGCAAGACCTCATTGGTTGCAATCATATTAAAATTGGGTGTGTCTATGATCAAGGTAATAATTTCATTTCCCCTCCCAACAAAAACCTACAAATGTTTACCAACCCCAACCAAATCAACATATTTCATTTGTCAAATCTAGTGAAACTAAGAATAATGTGATGAATGTTAACATAGATGATGACAACATGGATACTAATGAACAAAGTCCTATGGATAATATGGTTGAATTTATTGAAATTCAACCTTGTAAGGACAAAACAAAATGACTCTTGGCATTTCTTTCTCACAAAAAAATATAATCAGAAAGGTGCCTAATTATCCTCTTTACATAACCAGTCGAATCAATGACAAGAACACTAATGGGATATTAATTCATCCCATCTGTGGAGAGAATGTGATCACTAAATAATTCTTACTTGCTAATGAACTCTATCAAGATACATATGATAAACCGAAAGCATGGATAAAAAAACATAATGGTTTTGCTTTCCCTACGATAGGTTTGATCACATTTCCTTTAAAAGTTGGACTGAAACAATTATATGTATCATTATCCATCATCCCATTTTTAGATCAATTCTATGTGAATCTTGGTTTTCCATGGCTATGCTCTATGGAAGTCATTCCATCGATTGTGCATACATTTTCACAGTTCCCCTTTGAAAATGAGATCTTTACTGTGCATCATAGTGGCTTTAATCTTGTGTCTTCCCATGGAAATTTCTCATTGGATTTCTTTTGGCTTGAACCTATTGAACCTATTAAACCTCTTGAATATTTATTTTTCAAATCCTATCAAAACTTGAAGGAAAAAAACATAGCAAAATTATCCCTTCGAAACATGCCTCAACCCACGATTAAGCCGCCTATCCATGAAGAAACCATAAGTGAACCAAAAGCCACTCCAAATAACCAAGACCAACCCAAGACACATCCTTTTCCTATCTCCTACAAAAGACCAAGAGACAACCAAAACAATCTTGTCATGCCTCCTAAGATAAAACAAGTTTACAAAGCTAAAGAGAAAGCGGTTGACCAACCTCCCATGGTTCCTTCCATTCCTCCTCTAAGGGAAGAAAAGAAACCTATGGTTGATAAACCCGATCCTACACAAAAACAACTTGAAAATCATACCAAAAGAAATAGTAATGCTAGAGAGTGTAAGTGTATAAATCATGTTATCGCTTGAAGGTTAAACAAAGAAAACAACAAACAAAATCAACATCTAAACTCTAGTGAAGTAATACACGATGAATCTCCCTCTTCACCACAACAAAAATATCCTATATCAAAACCACAATAGTGAATAGCACCTTCTTTAGACATTATCATTTGACCTCTCATTGTGATTAACTTGGACAATGATAATGAGATTGCTAAAATTGATGAAGAAGTGCATATTGAATTGAATTTATTGTTTTCTTCTTCCATGATTTTAGATGATAAAAACCATGATGATCCTCCTAAAAAGAGTGACTCACCATGTTTTGAACTTCGTGATTCTCCTAGTACAACACTCATTGTTTTCCGTTTGTCTAGTTGTTTTCCTTCTACATATGACGAAAAAGATTGGTATGTGGATGACTTGCTATAGGTTGACTTGCATGTGCTTTACTAGTCTTATCTTTGTTTTCTTTCCTATGTTATGTGTGTCATTACATGTGTGTAATGTGATCTGTCATACCCTTCTGTTTGATGTATCTCTCTCTTTGTGACATTCCTCTATTTGTATCTACATTCTTCTATATGTTGTAAACCTTTATCCTTTCTTTGTCTTGTGTTTTCCTTTCAGGGATGATGCAAGGCATCAAGAAATTTAGGTATCTTCCATGTTGACCCAAAAAAAAAAAAAATTGTTGTCACTTTCTTTGTGTCATTCTTCCTTGTTCCATGAGTATTTGGGGAATGATGGTGTTTCCAAGATCTCTAACAACATTGTAGGAAAGACATACTGACCCCAAATCTGTGGATCCCTTATGTGTTATTTTGGGATTTCATTTTTGGGGCAACCCTTTTTCATGATGTAGCTTTATTTAGAATCATATGACTTGGCATAGTGCTTTCCAAATAAGCTCTCATTTCCTCTTTATTGTTAGCGGGTATCTTTTTCTACTTTAAAGTAATTGCTCACAACATGGTCTTTAATAATTTCTTTAAAGTGGGGGCATACATTGGCATTATTCTTTAGCATTTCAATTACAACTCATGTTTCATTGTGTGGTCTTCTTACTTCATGTGATGTATATTTCTCTTGGTGATGACATTGGGTGTGATGTATTTCAAGATCATGATCTCTCTTAGCATAATATATTCCTCTTAGTGGAAATTCCAAGAGAAGTACATTCCTTAAGTAATGAATCTTCTATTCTTAAATTGGACCTCTCTTGGAGAAATTAGCCATGATGTTCCCTAGGTTGAGACCTTACATGAACTAAGAAAAACACTTTTCAACGTACCTTACACTACTTTTCATTTACAATAACTATTATATGGCCACCTTGCATAACACACTTTGCTTGCCTATGGAGCAATCGTGTTTGTTCATGGGTGTTAGCATACAAAGTTTTTCTTGCCCCATGAATCTTGTTGTTCATTTTGTGTGTGGTGCCTTATCAAAGTTATCAAGATGTATAACTTTGGTATGGTTAGTATGTATGGGAGTTGACCATAGGAATGACTTTCCCATAGCCACTTTCTTGTCGTTGTGGGTGCATATCAGCTATCTGTGTGTGTGTCTCACCTCTTTGGGGGCTCACCTAGTGGATATTAGATTCCACTAGCCCGTGTGAGAGTGTGTTTTGTTTGCATAGTGGAAATTGTGTTCCAATTGTAGTTTCTTTTTGGAAAAATAACTTAGACCTGGTCCACATCATGTTGGATAGACTATTGAGCCTTGATCCACCCTCTTTTTCCTTTTCTTTCTTCTTTACATCTTTGATAGCGTATGTTTGTATGTTGTTGTTGCTTCATACATCATTCATATGTGTGTTCTTTTGTCCCTATGTTGGGTTGACATAGGATCTCGATCTGAGGGGCTTGATCATCCCTCTTGATCGTTGTCATCCTATCTCACTAGTATTGGTACACTTCGACCCCTCTTGATGTGAATTTGTCTACTTTAGTGTGAGTGTGATACAAGGTCATCCTCTCACTAAAGTGGGGGATAAATTTAGTGTAGAAAAATGTATCCCTTTACATTTTCACACTTATTTGGACCCTCCCTATAAAAATTTGGCTCATTTATGCCTTAATTGGTCCTACTTTGCATCCACAAGCCTAATAAAATGCATTTTTCTAAGGATAATCCCTACATTTAACAAATGGAAAATCATAATTTAATGTTTTTGGTTATGTGTTCTCAATCTATGGGTTTGAGACTTTTATGCCCCTCTAGGTGTATGGGTCCCACCTAGGTCTCAGGACCTAATTTTAAATGTTACATTTAAAATAAAACTCCTCAAAGTTTGTGTCCTAGGTTTAAGCCTCTAGGACTTATATTCCCAACATGGCATATGAGTCTTACTTTAACGTAGAACCTATTTTAAATCAAATTCTTAGTGAGATTTTACTATTGTTAGATTCAATTTCCTAATCTTGGCTTGTAGTGTTGTAATTTCAGGAAATTAAGCATAAACAAGTATAAGTACAAGGTCATTTCATTAAGTTTCTCCCAAGAAATCCTAACAAGCTAGAAATTTTTCAAGTCACCTAGGCAATTTCAAAAATTCTAGCAAGCAATCTAAGAGCATTTGGAGCTACATTCAAGATTCAAGCATCATGTCAAAGTCTTCATGCATCATGTGTGTTTGTGAGCTAACATTTATGATGTAGGTTTCATGATTGAAGTAAGCATTCAAGACATGTTTCAAGCATTCAATCAAGATTCAAGATCCACATCTATTGGAGCCATTTCACACAAGTTTTCAATCTTAATTTCAAGGGTTTGGTGAGTTGTAACATAGTATTTGTTCACTCATCATTCCTTCACATGCTATATTTCATTTCATTTCAAGGTTTGATTACCATAATGGGGCTTGACTAAGGAAATCCCCCATTCCCTAACAAAACAATATTTTTCTCTCTTGATGTGTGTTTACAAATCTAGGTGAATTGAAGCTTGAATATCCTTTGAAGGAAAATTTGTCAAAGTTGTTAAGAAGTTGTCATCTTCACAGAAACTCACCTATAGAACAAAATTCAAACTTCCAGAACTAAAGGTTGAATAGGAAGGAAGCTATAGAAGATCACTAGAGTCTACATAAATATTAGTCAAACCGTAATAATGGAACTAAATCACCCTACTAGTCCCAATATAGCCCTTTTTGACATCTTTCTACAGATTCTACTCAATCACTAGAAGATTCTAGATTCTACCCAGAAACCCTATAGCAAGACTAAATCACCCTACCTAGTGTATGAGTCCTAGTGTAACTCAAACAATAGTTTTCTAGGATTTTTAGACCTTGTTTTGGCCTCTCCACTCCTCCAGGTACTTTTTTGTTTCATCCTACTTGTCAATCTAATTTCATGCTCTCAAGTTTTTATGGTTTTGTACATAAGTGTTTGTATTTCTCCTTTAGACATGGAAAAGTTGTAGTGAAAACATTTAAGAAGAATTAGATGCATATACAAACATACACACTCACACATACAAATACATCATAGACACATTGTATGCATTGAGAACATTCAAAACAAGATTAGAATGATAGAAATAAAATGAAAAAAATTCCATTACATCATGTATTTTAATCTTGTGCAATGACAAATTTTAATAAGCTCGACTGGAGAAAAAACACAAAACGATTGCACAGGCCATAGAGAATAGTCATCATTAAACATTACATAGAAAATATTATTAAGAAAATAAAGTTTTATGAAACTCCAAGAAAATGGAAGATAACCATTTATGACATGCTTTTATGAATGCAAAGGCAGGACAACATTTAATAGCCATGGATTCAATGGAGCCAACATTATAGCTAACAACGATTGTGGAGAGATAAGAGTATATGGAAATTGAAATAGACAAGAAGTGAATAACTATATTGATATTAAAAACAAGTCATAAATACCTATGAATATTGAAGTTTGCATGCATATACACATACAAATCCATTATAGAAACATATATCTACACACATATGTATTAAAATGTTGTATACACTCAAAAATTTGAATTACATGCATATATATTTATGTATATGCATATGTAAATGTATACATGCATACAACCATGTCCACAAGTATATATAAGAACAGTTGTAAATTTTGATACATGTGTTAAATAGGATGACATAACTATATAACCAAACAACATAAAATAAAATGAGGAACATACACTTAAAGTAGAACAAAACTATAAGCAACATAAATAATACAAAAGAAAACAAGTGTATCTTTTTTTGATAAACATTATAAGTTAAACTTCATTGCATTAATATATAACCAGTTAAACAAGCAACAAAGCAACACCAATAGAAAGGAAAGGTCTTCTGATGTGACAAGCACTGCAAAGAAAGAAAAGGAAACAAATGTCTAGTCAACAAAAACTATAACAAATATCCAAAGTCACAATTAGGCATGGTTGTTTGGAATTCAAGGTAGTATGACAACTATCTTTGGATACTCTTGCATGATAGGGGAGATTGTAGATAAATCTGATAGAGACAACTTGCACTTAGCTTCGAATTTAATCCTTGCAACTTTGACAATTGTTGTTTTAAGCCTTGTTTTTCAATTATAGGTCTGAGTTTTAATAAGAACAGTGAAAAAAAATGAGGTGTATGTGACACCATTAATAAAAGACTAAATAGCATTGTAGTAGAAGACTCATATTACAACATGTAAAGCTCTTTTGCTGACATCTGCAATAAGCTTGTTACAACCTCATCAAAAGTAGTAGCCCAAATCTCACCTATGTGGCCTTCCATCTTTAGCTACAATAAATATCGAAAGTCACAATCAGCTATTGTTATCTAGAATTTAGAAAAATACCATGTATTTTGGGTGGAATCTTCACACTTTTTCTTGCATTGTCAGCCATTTTCCTGCAAGGGACATGCAACATAACATAATGCATCAATTTCAATATATTTTACTATTTCCTTGATAGTAGCCTGCAAAGTGTCTAGCAATCCAAGGTAGTGATCCAAGATATATTCAATAGTGACTCTCCCATTTTCCAAAGCAACCTTTTGAGGCACTATCTGGGAGGGCTCAATGGCAAGTGGCTCAATATTTCCTCGTTGGGTCAAGGGTTGTGCTTTTGGGATGTCAAGATTTATGTATAGAAGAGTCCCTACGGTTGTGTTCACAACTGTTCCATTGAAATACCCAACACACACATTTTTAACAAGGATTACAACCGAACTAGGGGTGTAAAAACTTTCCAACTCATCACCCTTTGCTTCCTAATTTGAGCCCCACAAATTAACATCAACTAAAAAGGATGAAAAATCATTAATTTTAATAGTATTGTGAATTGTTTTAGAATGATCCTTTCTTTGTATAGTCAATACCTTTCCTACATGCACCATAGTCCCAATAATATCAATCAAATGTTATTGCTACAATTTGTAATTTCATTTATTGGGATGAATTTAAATACTTTCTCTAGCACAATGGCCTCATCATCACAACATTTCAACATTGAGTTTTGATCCAAAATGATTTCCATGTGACTGTTCAACTTATTAAATTTCCTATTTGCTTTTCTCATTGAGCCTTTTGACACATAATAAGTACGACCCACCTCAACCCTATCATAATGCAATCCCGCTATGTCATTAAAGCAAGTGATTTGTATTTATTTTCCCTCACTATCAATGATGTCAAAGCTGAATAATTGGCCTTCTCATCCCTGTTTGCTATAATGGTGCGTATCCTTTTTTCATTGTTACCCAGCCTTTTATTGTCCATTTGGTTTGGTAAACATTTAGCCCTTTAACATGGTTGATATTTGTAGGAGCATTATCCTGTCTTGGGGATCTATTAATCCCAAATGTTGAGGCTCATTTGGATGGGGAGGGCAACTCAGAGCTAACTATTTATTCTTCTTGATCTCTAAACAAATATCTAGGCTTTCCAATTAGCTGGCAATTTGACATTTTGACATTTAAGGACAATATGACAATTTCCCTGGAACCAAACAAACATCAAATACTTAAAAAGGAAGTCCCCACAAACAAGAAAGTATAAAACAACAAGTACAAGTAGTGCAGAACAATAGCTAACCTTGATTCCCACAACTTCCTACATAGATAGTTTGTCAAGCACAAGATGGAACTATTTTCAATGCTCCTATAAACAAAAGGTCATTGTATTTTGCAAGAAAAGTCCCTATTTTCATGTGGGTTCCATTAGAAAGGATGACTTTGTAGCAGTCAACTAGGCTTTGATCACCTCCTATTTTTTGAAAAGACATTCATTGGAGAAGCAGAGATGGGACAACATCTCCAACATCAATAGATCGTATCGCATGTGTAGTCAAGGCTGGATGCGCATTTGTATTCCACAAGCTAGTTTTACTCAACGAAGTGAATGCAATGAGATATTCATGGTTGTGACACAAATCTAGAATCAAACAACAATGTTGAGACATTTGAAACTATAATGTTTTCCCCCTAACACATAGGTGACTCCCAAATGGCTAGCAAATTGAAAGGAAAAGAAAAGAAAAATAATTTGAATATAAATTAGTTAGAATATATATCACAACAACTGTTAATTCAAATGAAGCATATTCATAGTTCACTTGATGCACATGGAAAAGTGTCAATTTAATTGTCAGCAGCGAAAAAAAAAACAAGGAATAGACTTACAAGACTGGTGCTTGATGATTGTTCATTAGCGTGGGTAGAGCCAGAGTCCACTGACATTGTTGGGGCTGCTCTTTCAAAAGATGAGAGGTGCAACACTGATGGCCGAATATAAGCTCTATGAATTCAAAAGAAAACATGATCTCTCAATTTTTTTGGATAGACATCAAGAATACGACAACAAAGGATTAATAAAAAAAGGGTTCAATGATTCATATAATACTTAATATATAATTTATTATTGCAATTTTTTTGTTTCAATTTTATAATCTTTAAAAAAAAATTCTACAGACATCAACAATATGAGGGAAAATAAATAATTAGGAAGAATGCTTCAATGTTCTATATAATAGTTAATATACATTATATCATTCAAAGAATTCCCTATCAAGGTTTAAACAAATAATGTAACTATTTTCACAAAATAATAAACATCGGGAAGAGTATGTATGTAAATTTTTTACATCTACTTTGACATGCATACATATCTACACAAAAGAAAATTTAATATTGTTTAATATATGGCTTCTATTCTCTACCAATGGTTGCAACACAATAAAATAGTTTGTGTTGTTTTCCATAACATATTGTTAATTGTTGTTCTCTAGCTTTGGCTATATCATTTCATTTTCGATACATAATACAATAGTAAATGTTATAGAGTTTATGTTGTTATCCAAAAGGAATTCTTGACTATTATTGCCACTCATTTTATTTCCCCTATGTGCAGAAATCTACATATGTGATATTAGATGCAAAAAACATTATTATAGATCACTTAAAATACACCTTATGATTCCAAGGATGTCCCAATAGAATAAATATAGAGGTCACTATGTATCAATCTTCTTTGCATCCACTATAATGTACATACATTCCTGCACATAGGGGAAATACATTTTCCATCAATACGATCAAATGTCTACACAAATTTTGACAAGGTATTGTCGGCTTTCATTCTATGGCTTTACCAGATATCACAACTATGAGCAAGGAGAGCAAGATTATTTGAAGGTGCAAGTCCAATCATGCACTGTCAAGCTACTGTCCAGCTGGGAGTAGGATTTTTTAGTGTTTTGTTGTATGGGGTGATAGTTGGAAAATTAATACAAAAGTGTTGACTATGATAATTTATTGCTCATTTTTTGCACACATTGAAGAAAGCATGAAGCAAAGAGAAAGCAAGCAGGAAGTGGTACACTTAAACCAATCAGGAAGAGGTGTAGTTTGAAAAAACCATTTCTATTTCCAGTTGTTCTTATATATACTTGTGGACATGGTTCTATGCATGTATACATCTACATATACATATACAAAAACATGTAGGCATGTAATTCAATGTTCTTAGTGCATACAACATCTTGATACAATTGTGTGTAGAAAAATGTGTCTATAATGCATTTGTATGTGTGAGTGTGTATGTGCGTACATGCATTTTATACATGTATCTTTCAGGATATGCATCTATGTATATATAGATATGTCCAATTTTCAATATCTATATAGTTATTTGCTTCTTGTCTATCTTAATTGCCACATACTCTTATATCTCCACAATTTCTATTCACTATTTTGAATGGCTATATGTATCTATGGCTATGTATGTGCTTATATTCATTTTCCACATGTATTTCTAAAGCCACAGCTCAACAATCACCAATTCCCTATGGAAAATAGTGTAGATTCTCACCACAGGCCACACAAAGACAACCAACAATGACGTATTGAGAAGAGCATGTACTGTTTTATTACTTTACAACCATTTCTAGTAGACACAAACCATACAAAAAACACTAAAGTATGTCTTTATTTTGTTGTGTTTCATTGTTCTTTACCTGTCTGCAGACATGTATGTATGAAAAGATGTTGACAACATTCATATAAACTCGTCCCCCTATTTATTGCTTTGCTAGGAGAGTTGTTATTTGTTTCATCCTCAAGAGGAATTCTTGCAATAATAGGCTCCATATTAAACATAATAAGAGAAATTTCTTGCCACATACAATCTATTGAAAAGCTTTTTGAAGTTTGGAAAATAGCATAAACTATTTTATTACTTCAACTCTGGATGTATTGTTTCATATTTGATTCAAAATGCAATAGTAAATGTTATAGAATTTATGATGTTGTCCATAAGGCATTTTCAACTATTGGTCTATAGATCTGGTATATTGTTTCCTTTCTGATAAGATGTTGACAAATAGAATTTACTAAGTTGTTGAAACTAATATTGTTTTTATTTAAGGTGTGAGTGTGTATGTCTGTATATGCAAATTTTCTACATGTATCTTTGAGGTTATGCATATAACCTATGAATATTTGAGCTATTTATGTGTCCACCATTTTTGTAACTTTCTAGCCATTTGGGAGCAACCTATGCACTATGGAGAAATGGTTCCAGTTTCTAGATGTGTCATCATTGCCATGTGCTAAGCATACATATATGCATATGTATATGTAAATATATGTATCCACATCCAATGCACAATCCATGGAAAGTGTAATGAATGGAAATTATGATGTATTTTTTTAAAGAGAATGTAACACTACTACTACTTATGCTTATGCATCATTCATTCCTTCATTACACTTTGCATCTAAAATAAATTCACTTTCTTGAATGCATATGCATATATACTTATACATACACATTTCCACATATTGTGGTGAAGATGACTGTTGTATTTGTATTGGAAAGCAAGAAAAAGTGCATTTGAAGCAAGTGGGTAGAGGTGCGGGTGGAGGCACATATTGGGAAACCCCTTTCTAGAGTATTTCAAAAACAGTTCATGTTATTTTGCGTAGGCCATTGTTCATTGTTGTTCTCTAGCTCAAGGTATATTGTTTCATTTATGCTCTCTATGCAGCCATGATGGTTGGAAGGAAATATTGTTTGTTTTTGTGTTGGATTGCTATTGTGAATTGTTGTGTTTTCTTGGTTTTTCCATCTGGGTCACTATTGAAAGCAACATAGTTTCGAAAATATTTTATGTTATTTTTCATAGGCCATTGTTCATTGTAGTTCTCTAGCTTAGGGCATATTGTTTCATTTATCGACTCAGTGTAGTTATGATGGTTGGAAGGAAATATTGCTTATTTTTTTCATTGGATTATTTCTATGAATTGTTGTGTTTTGTGAATTGTTGTGTTTCTATGGTTTTTTTCATCTGGGTCACTGTTAAAACCAATACAGTTTCATTTATGGTTTGCATTTTTGTGGAAAAGGTTTTCAATGGGTTTGTCACTGTCAGATTTTGATTATTTTATGGTTTATGTGTAGTGGCAATGGTTGTAAGTAACACCTTCCATTTAAATCCTCAAAAAATATAGTGAATGTGTGTGCAGTTTTTAACAAGGCATTGTTGGTTGCAGTTCTATGGCTTTAGCTTCTATCAGAGGTGTGAGTGAGGAGGGAAAGCTTATGTGAACATGCAAGTGCAATTATCTATCGTGGAATTTTTGTGAAGATGGTTGGAACCTATTTTGTGTTTTTTGCATGGTGCAATCATTCCAAAAGCAATAATTTTCTTTTGCAAATATCGACACACACTTTGTTTTACAAGAACATATGTAGGCATTGCATGCCCTGGCTGCATTTGTAGGAATCTATTACACAAACATATATAGACACAAAAACTATATGTGGGAATGTAATAATATACAGTTTATGCTAATTTCCATAGGGAATTGTTGCTTTGTGTGTGGTGCCAATGGTTGCAAGGGAAACATTGTTGAACAATGCCATGATGAGATTTAGATGTATGTCATAGCAATTGCAAACAACATTGATACATACTGAAACATTGTTGGAATAATAAGCCATATTTTGAGTGTTATATCAAACATTGATGCCACCATCTCTATATAACTTCTTCCTTAAATAACTTCTAATAGCTTTTCAACACATTGTGTGTGGAAAAATGTTTCCTATTATGCTTACTATAAAGCCAAGTATATATGAATGTTTTCCACATCTAATTTTACATACATATACATGTGCACGCAAGAAAATAAAAATGAAACACTACATCAAATGGAAAAACCTATAGAGCACAAAAATTCATAATAACAAACCCATCCAAAACCATCACCACAAAAGGAAAAGCATAAATCAAACAATATTCGCTTCAACAAAAAATATAGTCTTTTGTAGAGTACAATCAATAATGTGTATATATGTGCCTCTAACTTGAGATATATATATCGGTGTAGCTTTTGTTTTTTAGCTGCATATATATGTATTGTATGCATTAAATAGACCTTTTTAGTTATTATTTCTTTCAGCCTCAAAAAAGGAGTTGTTAGAATGATAGACTATAAAGTAAGTGTAATAAGGAAGATTGATTTCAGCATTAATTAGAGCAGTGGATGATGCATGTTCTTGCTCAGGGGTTTGGTGAGAGCCCATTAGGATCCATGACCCAATATGATAGGGTCGAGAGTAGGCCTCATTTTGTTGTGTTTGATTTTATATTTCCTATCTACAGATCTATGTGTTAAGGTGTAGACAAATAAGAACTATCCTTAGAGACACACAAAAAAAACTAAAAATGACCTATCAAGAAGAACATGAACTAATTTACTACTTTGCAACCATCACCACCACACAGAAACCAGAAATCAAATAATTTACTGAAGGCCACAGAAGAATAATCAATAATGCCCTATGGAAAATAGCATAAACTATTTTATTACTTCAACAAGTATTAAATGCAATGTTTGGAAAAGTGAAAAACAACATATCAACCAATAAGAGAAATATGTATGTACCTTTGAGTCATTCTATTATGCACTAATTTAATTGTGAACATATTATTATAAGTAAAACTACTAATATCATCTTAACTGAACCTTAAGGGCTTTATTTTGAAATTTGATCACTAAATCTTTCACTCTCAGCACCTTGTTATGCTAATTAAGTATCATATGAACCATTGGTGGAATTCATTCCAATAATAATTATATATTAAACAAAATATTATTTAGAAAGGAAAACAAAACATTAATATTTACTGTTTTGAGAAGATAGTTTTTATTTGGGACAATAGTTATTATCTCTTTCATCGTCAAAAATGAATTCTTACAATAATAGGCTTTATATTAAGCATAATAAGAAACAATGGTTGCCACATACAATGTGTTCAAAACCCTTTTGAAGCTATTCAAGGAAGAAGTCAAATTCTTTTCCCAAGGCTTCCTTATAAAAAATGAAACAATATAGCCAAAGCTTGATAAGAACACTTAACAATTCCTTATGGGAAACAACATAAACTATATAGAATTAACTATCTCATTATGTTGCAATCATAACCACAAAACGGAAGCCACAAATGAATAAACAACAATTTTTATTACAACTATCACCAACACACGCAAACCATACAATAAATAATGTTGATGCCAAACAAAGTTTAAAAGAGAAAACATCCACACTACATTTTCCCTCAATTGATTGGTTGAGAAGGCTACAAATTCAAACCTTTTGTTGGCTATAATAATTCCTTGCTTCTGACCAAGAAATATACTATAGGCAACAAAAAAATTTGAATTTGTAGCCTTGTCAGTGAGTCAATTGAGGGTAAATTCAATCTAGATGTTTGCACTCTTCATAAATTTGAAGGGGAGGAGCTATGTAGTGAGGAAAAAATATGGTATACACATATATTTAGATATAACAGTCTACATATAAATAGATATATACATGTGTACATATAGATATATATATCTGGTTATATGTGTGTGTTCTTGATTGAACCTTAAGGTCTTTATTCTGAAATTTGATGAGGGTGAAGCCACAATAGTGTTTTACAATTGAAGTGAGGAAGGAAAAATCACAAAAAACAAATGCATGGAAAAAAACTTGATTTTAGGGATTCGCTAGAACCCGAGTTTGGGTGAACCCTTTTAATGCTTTCCCACCAAAAAATCCAACAAAACCCCTTATAAAAGGGGAGTTCGAATGAACCCTAGTTCAAGTGAACCTCTAGGGGTTTGCTCGAACCCCTAGGGGTTCATTCGAACCCCCCTTATTCCTCATCCCCCCTTGAGACACAAAAATACCCTGAATTTTGGCACTTCGGAGCTTGGGTTGAGGATGAAAATTGATGAATCTTCACAAACCCAACTGGAATTAGGTAGTCCTCATAACAAGCTATCCAATGAATATAATTTTAATATGTTTTGGTTTTATTATGTATTTTCTTTTTAGTTTTATTAAACATAGGTTTTTCATCGAAAATGAAGGTCTCTATTCTGCACATGTGGAAAAATAGCAGATTATCAAAAAAAAAATTGAAAAATGTGAGTGCACTAGATATTGAAGTCCTTGATCCAAAAAAATAATAATAATAATTTTGATATATACAAAAAAGTTATGCGTTATACTGGCTTATGTCTAAATTGTAATTGGTTTGACTTAAACTTAATTAAAGAAAAATATTCAATAAAAAATTTCTAACCAAGTGTAAGCACTAGATATCAGAGTTATGAATCTAAATTCAAAAGAATTAGAATTTTATCCTTCATGGAAAAAAAATTATGTGTTAAGATGTGTGTCACTTTTTAAAATGTTGTTTTTGAAAAAAATTAGTTTTCGTGGGAGATGGAAAAAAGTGCATTATGATTCCAAAATTTTGAAAAAATATTTTTAGAATCTATAGACAAAATGTGACGAGACTCTAGTTTGCATCATCTTCAAATTCTTCACGGTTTAGTTGCTATAGGTGCCTGAATGTGAATATTTAGTTAAAACTAATAATTTCAGTGTCCAGTTTGGCCAAAAATTGTAAACCACTATTGTGGGATGACCCATGACTAAGTCTTTGACTTTCAACACCTTGTTATGCTAATTAAGTATCATATGAACCATGAGTGGAACTTATTTTAATAAGAATTATATATTAAACAAAATATTATTTAGAAAGGAAAACAAAATATTCATATTTATTGTTTTGAGAAGATAGTTTTTTATTTGGGAAGAAAGTTGTTATTTGTTTCATCCTCAAAAATGAATTCTTACAATAATAGGCTTTATATTGAACATAATAAGAAACATTGGTTGCAACATACAATGTGCTCAAAACCTTTTTGAAGCTATTCAAGGAAGAAAGTATTTTTCCTAGGATTGCGTTATCAAAAATGAAACAATATAGCCAAAGCTAGACAAGAACACTTGACAATGCCTTATGGAAAACAACATAAACTACAAAGCATTAACTATTTGGTTACGTTGCAACTATGGCCACTAAATGGAAGCACAAATGAATAAACAATAGGTGTTATTACAACCATCGCCAACACACACAAACCATACAACAAATAATGTTGATGCAAACCAACGTTTAATTTCACTGGCATTCTCTATCCACATAGTGGGAAATCAGCCAACCTATTCCAAACGCATTCAAAGTGCCTCCGCACCCTATTTTCATAGCCATCGTAAAGGCCTAAACACCAAGAAGGATGATGGATAACTGAGGGGTGCTGACAGAAATTCTGACCAAAGTTCAAGAATATCTACCACCATTTTCATGACCGTTGGAAGGCTCAAAAAACTAGGAAGGTTGACAGGAATTCCAACAAAATTTCACACAAATAGTCTATTGTCTAACAAGCTAGAGAACAACAATCAACATAAAATGTATAAAATTAACAATTTTATTGTGTTGCAACCATAACGACAAAACAAAAACCATAAATCAAATGATATTGGTTTCAAAAGTAACCTAGATGGTAAAATTGACAAAACACAAAAAAATGCACTATTATAAATCCATAAAAAACTAAAGTATTTTCTCAACAACACCTTATTGAAAACACAACAATCTATCCTTTTCAACAAAATCTTATTAAAAATGAAACAATGCAACCTAAGCTAGAGAACAACAATCAACAATACCCTATGTAAATCAACAAAAATTGTATAACAAATTAACTATTTTATTTAGTTGCAACCATACCCACAAAATGCAAAAATCACATTGACAAACCCATACAAAACCATAGCCACATAACACGAACCATAAACAAAGCAATATTTCTTTTAACAAACAATATAGCCTTCTTTGAATAACACCCTATTAAAAATGAGATGATATATCCTTTTCAACAACACGTTCTCAAAAATGAGACAATATAGCCTAAGCTAGACAACAACAATCAACAATGCCTTATGAAATCAACATAAACTATATAACGTTAACTAATTTAAAGCCAAACAACAACAATCAACAATTCCCTATCGAAATCAACATAAACTGTATAATGTTAACTCATTTATTGTGTTGCAATCATATCCAGAAAAAATGCAATTTGGGTTGAACACCAACCCAGATACAAAAACCCACAAAACACAAAAAATCACAGTCACAAAGCCATGCAAAACTATAGTCTTTTCTCAACTCCACCTTCTCGAAACTTGAAACAATATAGCCTTTTCAACATCACCTTATCAAAAAATGAAACAATGTAGCCTGAGCTAGACAACAACAATCAATAATTCTTTATCAAAATCAACATACACTATATAACGTTAACTATATTAAAGCTAGACAACAACAATCAACAATGCCTTATGGAAATCAACATAAACTATATAAGGCTAACTATTTTATTGCACTACAACCATAGAGACAAAATGTAAGGCATAAATCAAACTATATTTGTTCTATGCCAAGTGATGTTTATTTCATTTTCTTAGGTAACAAACATATGCATATAGATTTAAACTTATCTATATTTGTTCTTGCACCTATTGATAGGTCACTATTGGAAAAATAATTTTCTAGGTCTTTGTTGAAACCATCATTGTTTCATTTAAGGCTTTTGTTTTGTGGTGATGGTTGCAACACTATATAGTTTACGTTGTTTTTTACAAGGCATTGTTGACTATTGTTCTCTATCTTTGGCTATAACCTAAAGCTACAAAACATCAGTCAACAATGCCTTTTTGTAAATGACATAAACTGCTTAGTTGCTTTGGTAACTTTAGAATGCTAAATATTATTGTGGTCATATATGTGGACTATTTTATTGCTTGTTGTGTCTATATATGTGGACTGTTTTATTGCTCTACAACTATCACCACTCCATAGCCACAAAATGCCAACCATAAACAAAATAATATTGCTTCTAACAAACAATATAGTCTTTTCTCAACAATGCCTTATCAAAAATTGAAACAATATACCCTTTTCAATAGCACCTTGTCAAAAATTGAAACAATATAGTCTTTCCAACAACACCTTAACAAAAATGAAACAATATAGCCTAAGCTAGAGAACAATAATCAACAATGCCTAATGGAACCAAACATAGACTATATAACATTAACTATTTTATTTGGTTGCAACCATAACCACCAAATGAAAGCCATAAATCAAAGAATATTGGTTTCAATAGCAACCCAGATGGAGAAAACCACAAAACACCAAGGATAAATGAAACAATATTATTTTTAACAAAAAATATAGTCTTTTCTCAACAACACCTTATAAAAAATTGAAACAATATAGCCTTTTCAATAGCACTTTATCAAAAATAAGACAATATAGCCCAAGCAAGACAACAACAATCAATAAAAATTACATAACATTAACAATTTTATTATGTTCCAAACATAGCCACGAAACGGAAGCCATAAAGAGAAACCCACAAAAATTCACAATAACAAACCCATGCAAAAATATACTCTTTTCTCAACAAAACCTTATCAAAAATTGAAATAATATAGCCTTTTCAACAACACCTTATCGAAAATTCACAATAAATAACCCATGCAAAAATATACTCATTTCTCAATAGAACCTTATCAAAAATTGAAACAATAAAGCCTCTTCAATAACATCTTATCAAAAATGAAACAATACAGCCTAAGCTAGAGAACAATAATCAACAATGCCTAATGGAATCAAACAAAAACTGTATTACATTAACTATTTTATTATATTGCAACCATAACCACAAAATGGAAGCCATAAATCAAAGAATATTGGTTTCAATAGCAACCCAGATGGAGAAAGCCACAAAACCATAGCCACAAAACACCAACCATAAACAAAACAATATTGCTTTTAACAAATAATATAGTCTTTTCTCAACATTGCCTTATCAAAAATTAAAACAATATAGCCTTTTCAACATCTTATAAAAAATGAGACAATATAGCCCAAGCTAGACAACAACAATAAAAAAAAATTGCATAACATTAACAATTTTATTCCGTTCCAAACATAGCCACAAAACAGAAGCCATAAAGAGAAACCCACAAAAATTCACAGTAACAAACCCATGCAAAAATATACTCTTTTCTCAATAGAACCTTATCAAAAATTGAAACAGCCACAAAATGGAAGCTATAAAGAGAAACCCACCAAAAATTCACAGTAACAAACCAATGCAAAAATATACTCTTTTCTCAACATAACCTTATCGAAAATTGAAACAATATAGCCTTTTGAATAGCACCTTTTCAAAAATGAAACAATATAGCCTAAGCTAGAGAACAATAATCAACAATGCCCAATAGAACCAAACATAAACTGTATAACATTAACTATTTTATTTTTTTGCAACCATAACCACAAAACTAAAGCCATAAATCAAACAATATTGGTTTGAACAACAACCCAGATGGAGAAACCCACAAAACACAAAAATTCACAGTTACAAACCCATGCAAAACCATAGCCACAAAACACGAACCATAAACCAAATAATATTTATTTTACAAACAATATAGTTTTTTCTCAATAGCACCCTATAAAAAATTGAAACAATCAACAACACCTTATCAAGAATCAAACAACATAGTTTGCCACAAATCATGAACCACAAATGAAACAATATTGCAAAGGGTTTTTTTGATATGCACCTCTTCCTGCTAGCTTTCTCTATGTTACCTTATTTCTCGAAGCCTACAAAAAGCTGCATAATGTCAACAATTTTATTTCGTTGCAAACATAGCCAAAAAAAAAAAGCCATAAAGAGAAACCCATAAAAATTCACAGTAACAAACCCATGCAAAACTATAGACACAAAATGTGAATCATAAATGCAACAATATTCCTTTTTACAAACTATATAGTGTTTTCTCAATAATAGCTTATCAAAATTTAAAACAATCAATAGTACCTTATCAAAAATCAAATATTATAGCCTACCACAAACTGTGAACCACAAATGAAGCAATAACCTCCTCCAACCTTCACAAAAGTTAGGCAACACTTGATTGAACTTGCACCCTCATAGAAGCTTACCCTCCTTGCTCACAGCTCTGCTAGCAGCTATAGCAACAGAACGAGACCCAACAATGCCTTATCAAAAATTTCACAGACATTCACTATGTTCCCTAAGATTTTAAACGATAGGTATTATTACAACCATCTCTAGTACACAAAAAGCATACAATAATTAATGTTGATGTGAAATGGCGTTTAATTTTAGTGACCTTCTCTATCCACATAGTGGGAAATCCACCAACCTACTCCCAACGTGTGTCAACCACCTCCGCCACCTTTTTCACAACCGCCAAAAGGCTTGAAAAACAAGAAGGCTGATGAATAATTGGGAGGCTAACGAAAATTCTGACCAAAGTTTAAAGACATCTGCCACCTTTTTCACGACCGCTAGAAGGCTCAAAAACTAGGGAGGCTGATGAAAATTTCAACCAAAATTTGCACAAATAGCCTATCTGCTAATTAACACAAACATCTCCAATTCAATTTGAACATCATAAATAATGTGAAACCAATAAATTATACTATTAAAAAAGAAAAATAATAAAGATAATTTTTCATAATTTATTTAAAGAGTTACATAAAACTTCAATCATTAATAATATAAGAAAAATTAAACTCTATAAAATTTTGTAAAATATATATATTTTTTGTATACACCATACATTTATTTTATTTATTTTTTCTCAAAATATCATTCTAAATTATTAATTAAGCTGAGAGGCTTCCTACTGTGATAGCCACAAAACTGTGTAAATAGAAACTCCTCACGCAAAAATTGACGGGCACACGACATCTGAATGCATGAAAATTTTGTGTCTAACATCTGCTAAATAAAGTGTCTGATATTCATTACAAATCTATTAATGTGCTATTAGTAATGTCTGAAATTAAAGTGTGTCTGATATTAAACAATGCTCATATATTTAGCAGTAGTGGTTTCTATCTTTGCCCATTTTAGAGCAGCAATAATTTGTGTGTAATAGCAGTTTCTATCTTTGCCAATTTTTGAGCAGCAACAATTTGTGTGTAGTAGTGGTTTGTGTTTCAAAGACTTAGTTGATTGGAAGAGCCTCACAAGACATTGCTTCTTTGCATAGGTAATCCTTGCCAACCTTCAGCTCACTATTATGCAATTTTAACAAGTAATCCTTGCCATTCTTTGCAAAAAAATGCATTTTTTAAATCTTGCTAAGAGTGCCCAGTTGTGTTCATATGCTAAATAGTCTAAATTTCCCATACAGTAGATCTCTGCTATAGCGAAAGTAATCATCAGCCATTAGGAGCAGAAGCGTCTACCGTAGTGGAAGTAGTAGCATTAGTTATTTCTCTTTTAAGACTGCCACATTTTTGTCCATACTGTGTCATTGATGAAGTTGTCTTGCACATCCAAATTGGATCTTGTTTAACTCAAGTGTAGTTGGATCCCCTGGTCCATGGAAAATTGTGAATAATTGTTGATTTTTGTAGCTCAAAAGGTGGGATATGGATTTGTTTTAAAGAAACTCAAGATTAGATATGCTTTAAAATAATTCGAGTTGGATTTTTAGCAACAGGGGTTTTATTCTTTAATAGAATGTTTCTGAGTTTGTAAGGATAAGATAAATCCAAGAGTGATTTTATGTGTAATTAAAGCCAAAGAAAGCAAGGAAAGATTCTTTCCTTGCACGCTAAGTAAAGCAGCTAGGCTCTATATATGTAAGATTGTTGTAGCAAACTCATATTGTATTTTTGAAAAAAAAGTTTGTTGTTAGGCTGAATAGAAGATCCAACATTTGCAAGTTTTTCCCCTCATTGGGGTTTCCTAGGTATATCTGTGTTATTATCTTTTTGTGATTGGCTTATTGTTATTTTTGCTTCCGCTGTTATTAGTTGTTAATTAACCCAGTTGTGTTAATTATTATAAATCCTATTTATTTCTATGAATTTATTGTGCAATTAATTTGTTGCTGGGTTATAGAAATTAACATGGTATTAGAGCTCTAGACTCTGAATACGAAGCCAAGATTTGTGATGCAGATTTCAAGAAAAAAAATTAGATTTTCATCTCCAGTTCTTTTGTGGCTATGGCAACCAGTGTTCAATACGAGGACAGGCTCGAGGGTGCATCTAACTTCTTGCAGTGGAAGGTTTGAATTACATATGTTCTCAAGGAGAACAAGTCGTGGATCTATGCTAGCATAGAAGTGACTCCACCAAAAAATGATCCTATTGCCTTAGATTCGCATGAAGTCAAAGAGGCCAAGGCTCAGAGGATTATCCTAGATGGAGTAAGAGATCATTTAATTCCTCATTTATCGGGGAAAGACGCTGCCAAGGAGATGTGGGATATGCTCACAAAACTTTATCAAAGCAAATATCAGAGTCGTAAGATGATGCTCAAGGACAAATTGCATAATACCAAGATGTCCAAAGGCGAGAGTGTGACCTCTTACTTGTCCAAGCTGACATAGGTCATGGATGAGCTTGCTGCTATTGGAGAGACAATTAAAGAAGATGAGTTGGTGCGTATAGCCTTGAATGGTTTTTCAAAGCACTAGGAAGTGTTTGTCAAGTGTGTTGTCGGCAGAGATCAGCTACCTGATTGGGAAAGACTTTGGGATGATTTTGTTCAGGAGGAGATCCGTGAAAGTGCTCATCAAGGAGATCATACGAAGAAGGGTCAAGATGAAGAAAATCTTGCTCTTGCAAGCAAGGGTAAGAAGAAATCAAATAAAGAGCAATCGGAAGGTTCTTCTTCCAAGAATGGGAAGAAGAAAGATCTGACCAAGATTAAGTGTTTTTGCTGCCATCAGATGGGTCACTATGCCAGTCAATGTCTAAATAAGAAAAATGAGGACAAGCAGAAGAAGCAATTTGCTGCTACAACAAAGGTGGACGAGTTTGCATCACGATTTGAGAATGAGTTTTCACTCATTGCTTGTCTCTCAAGTTCAATTTCCAACAAGGTATGGTATATTGACAGTGGGGCTTCTCGCCACATGACAAGAGTAAGAGAATGTTTCACCAAGTTGGAGGAGAAGAAGCTGGATTTCTATATTGAGTTCGGAGACAATGCCAAGTACCATGCAACCAGTAGTGGCACCATCAAGTTTCAGAAGGAGTCTCGAAAACCTTTGTTGGTGGAGGATGTGTTGTATGTCCCTGGCATGACAAAGAATTTAATCTTAGTTTCTGCTTTGGAAGACAAGGGTTACATCGTGACCTTTGAGAGGGGAAAAGTCTATATTCATCCCAAAGATTCCAAGATTACAAAAGTGATTAGTGTCAGGCATGGTAGCTTGTTTTGGTTACAATTTGAGCCAGCACATGCGTTGGTTAGTAGCTGTAAAGGGATAGGAGAATTGTGGCATAGGAGGATGGCTCACCTTCACCATGGAGCACTTAATATTCTTAAGGAAATAGTGACGGGGCTGCCTAAGATGAAGACAGAAAAGCATGACGTGTGCAAGGGTTGTGCTTTTGGGAAATATGCCAAGACCAATTTTTCAAGCAGTGACACTAGATCTGAAGGGATTTTGGATCTTGTACATTCAGATGTGTGTGGGCCCATGTCAGTAGGTTCAAAGAGTTTAAGGCTCTCGTGGAGAACCAAACTGGGAAGAAGATCAAGATACTGAGGTTTGATAATGGAGGCAAGTATACCTTGAATTCCTTCAAATATTTTTGTACTTAGGAAGGTATCAAGAAAGAGTTGACAGTTCTGTACAACCCTCAGCAAAATGGGGTTGCTGAACGAAAGAATAGAGCTATTGTTGGAGCAGACAAGGCCATGCTTCATGATCAGGATCTGCCTTAGTTCTTATGGGCAGAAGCTTGCAACACAGCTATGTATTTGTAGAATAGGAGTCATCACAAAGTGTTGGAAAAATTGACTCCAGAACAGGCGTTCACTAGTAAGAAACCAGATTTGGGGCACATTCGCATCTTTGGATGCCTTGTGTATTATCACTGTTGAGAAGAGAACCAAGTTAGAACCTACTACAGAGAAGGGTATCCTTGTTGAGTATAGTGAAACTTCTAAGGCTTATTGGGTATACATTCCTAATCTTAGGAAAATAGTGGTTCGTAGAGATGTGAAGTTCGAGGAAGAAAGGGCTCATCAGAAGTCAAGCAACTTGATGAATGAGGAGGAACACTCACCCATAGTTGAGGTAGCACAAATTCCTCAAACTTCATTCACACAAGCTAGAGAGCAGAACAAGCAGGATGATCAAATAGAGGAACAAATAATTCCTCAGCCTTAGATTCCTATTAGTGAGAAGAGGAGAAATAGAATAGCTGAGCAAACATTGAGAGAGGCTCAAGAATATGTAGGTGATCCTAAAGATTCAGTCAGACAAAGAAGGGCTCCCAGATGTTATTCTGAGTACGTGGAATTTATGAGTGAATTAATTGAAGTAGAAACTTCCAACTTGCAAGAGGCGTCCAAGCACCAAGTGTGGAGAGATGCCATGGTGGAAGAGTATTCTTCCATCATGAAGAACAGTGTGTGGGAGGTAGTACCAAGACTAGAAGATAATTTTTTGGTGGGCTCGAGATGGCTATATAAGTTTAAGCATGTTGTAGATGGTAGTATAGAGAAGTTCAAATCTTGGTTTGTGGCTAAGGGGTTTTCTCAGAAGGAGGGAGTTGACTATGATGAGACTTTTGCTCCAGTAGCCAAGTACTCATCCATAAGAGCTATCATTTCTGTAGCAGCACAAATGGGTTGGAGGATTCACCAAATGGATGTAAAGATGGCCTTGCTCAATGGAGTGATTGAGGAAGAGATTTACATAGAGTAGCCAGAAGGATTTGAAGCACATGAGAGGGATTCTCATGTATGTAGGTTAAAAAGAGCACTGTATGGACTCATTAGGCTCCCAGGGTGTGGTATTCACGTATTGATAGTTACTTGCAGAGTGTGGGCTTCATCAAGAGTGAAGCAGATTTGAACCTGTACTATGTTCAGGTGAAGGGCGAACTTCTCATATTGTTGTTATATGTTGATGACCTATTTCTCACAGGGTCAGAGGAGCTCATAACACATTGCAAGCGAGATCTTGCAGGAGAGTTTGAGATGGACTTGGGGTTGATGCATTACTTTATGGGATTGGAGTTGTGGCAGAAAGAGGGAGAGATCTTTCTTGGACTAGGGAAGTACTTAATTGATATCTTGAAGTGATTCAAGATGGAAAACTGTAAGCCTATGTCAATGCCACTTGTGACCAATTGGAAGAGGATTGATGCTTCCAGATCAGAGGCAGTGGACCCGACTTTATACAGATAGTTGATAGGCTCTCTTATGTATCTGGTCAACACCAGGCCAAACATTTGTTTTGCAGTGAACTCACTTAGTCAGTTTATGGTGGAACCTAAACGTGTGCATTGGATAGCTGCGAAGCATGTTTTGAGATATCTTTGAGGCACAGTTGATTATGGGCTAAAGTATGTTCAGCAAGATGGAGTGAAGCTCAAGGGGTTTACTGATGTAGATTGGGCAGGCAGAACAGCTGATCGAAAGAGCACTTCAGGGTGCAATTTCAGTTTGGGATCAAGTGCAGCCTCTTGGTATAGTAGGAAATAAAAGTTAGTTGCACTAAGTTCTGCACAGGCTGAGTATATGGCAGCCAGTATGGCTACATGTGAGGCTATTTGGCTTCATAAACTTCTAGTTGGGCTCTTTAATTAGGAGCTGGATCATACAGTCATTTACCATGATAATTAGAGTTGTATCAAACTCTCTAAGAATCCAGTGTTTCATGACAAGTCAAAGCACATTGAGATCAAGTACCACTTCATCAAAGATTGTGTGGAGAAGGGGATAGTGAAGCTCATTTACATTCCTACGGACGAACATATAGTAGATATCCTGATGAAGGCCTTGATGAAGAGCAATTTTGAATTCTTTAGGGACAAGTTAGGTGTGGTGCAGAACAGCTTCCTCGTTAAGAGGGAGTGTTGATTTTTGTAGCTCGAAAGGTGGGATATGGATTTTTTTTAAAGCAACTCAAGATTGGATATGCTTTAAAACAATTCGAGTTGAATTTCTAGCAACAGCATCAGTTTTATTCTTTAATAGAATATTTTTGAGTTTGTGAATATAAGATAAATCCAAGAGTGATTTTATGTGTAATTAAAGCCAAAGAAAGCAAGGAAAGATTCTTTCCTTGCACGCTAAGTAAAGCAGCTAGGCTCTATATATGTAAGATTGTTGTAGCAAACTCATATTGTATTTTTGAAAGAAAAGTTTGTTGTTAGGCTGAATAGAAGATCCAACATTTGCAGGTTTTTCCCCGCATTGGGGTTTCCTGGGTATATCTGTGTTATTATCTTTTTGTGATTGGCTTATTGTTATTTTTGCTTCCACTGTTATTAGTTGTTAATTAACCCAGTTGTATTAATTGTTATAAATCAGATTTCCTTCTGTGAATTTATTGTGCAATTAATCTATTGCTAGGTTATAGAAATTAACAATACTATCACTAATTCACATATAGAGGCTATGCAGGTCTGATCATCCATTTGTTTTATTAATACTTCCACATATTTTTGTGTATTCCTTATTGATGATGAAAATAGCTTGCACATCTGATGGACGTCTTCTTCATTTAAAATATAAGTGGATGAATAACATGAACTGAAAGAATGAGAACAAGTTTAGCCACACTATGTTAATCTTGAACAATAGAAGCAGGCTGTAGGCTAAGAACTGCAAGGTTTTGATTATTTGAGATGGAACTTATCGGTCATGACACAATGAATTGAGAATGCAAGAAACATTTATATAAATGTGGAGAGGTAAAACTAATATCCAAATAAAGAAGAAAATTGGAGAATAGGTATTATATGTAGACATAAACCATTTAGTTGGATGAAATTTTTTATTCCTTTGCGGTTGTGAGTTAAAAAGTTCCCTTCCCACTTTTGTTTCAGTCTATTGAAACTTAAAAATTATACACATAGATTAGTTTATATCTGGACAAACTTAGCCAAATATCAATTTTTGCACTATTAAATAGGTTAGTTTATGACTGGACAAATTTCATATGCTTCTTTAAATAATACCTATCATTTTCCAAGGCAAATCTCTTCCCAAATGATATGACAGTAGAGCTCTGATGTCATTTTGGAAATATCTAACCGAAAGCTTGTGTATTGTTCACCGTAGTGGTGGCTCACGTACCATTATTCTTAGATAAATCCTCACATTCTTTTAGTAAGACTAAGCAGCCTTGTATTAGATGTTAACTAAAAATACAGATGAGTATTAGATTTTTTTTGGAAATCTCATCATATAAGGAGTATTGAAGAGTCTTTTGCGATTTTCTCTTAAAGAACAAATCTATAATATTCTGTCAAATTCAACAAGATGTACCAGATGTGAAAATGGCACCTCCTCCTAAGTCTGTACTTATTTCATTTTTCTCACTTTTTGTAGTGTTTTTGGTCAGTGTCTCAGATTTATGGAGTAGTCTTTGATATGGTGCAAGTTTTAAGTTGCATCAATGAAATCATCAGATTTGGCATGGTGTTGGAGAAGAGAGATTTAGAGAGATTTGCGGGATTTGTAAGGATTTGTAATTATCTATAACTTGAGCTATTTATGGACAGTGCATGAATTGTGGGATTTATCTTAATCTGTGCCTGCCTAATTAAAGGCTGTTGTAACTTTATATGCAGATTCGTTGTAATCTCCAGACACAACATGAATAATAATCCCTCTCTCTCTTCTCCCGTGGACGTAGGCTACGGCCGAACCACATACATCCTGTGTTAATTGATTGTCTGCATGTTCTTTTGGTAGTTTCTTCATGGTATCAGAGCAGGTCATTGTTTCGAGCCGTTTGTCTGCATTTCTGGGGCGTGTTCTGGCGCGTGTTCTGGAAGAACGAAGATTTTTTTCCTCCTGCGTGTTCTGGAAGAACGAAGCGTTTCCAGCCAACTCAAGCAACTCAGCTGCAAGGTGTTCGAGAACAGCTGCGAGATAAACCGGCGCGCCGGCACCCACCCGCTCGGCATATTTGCCAGCCTTGAGAAACCTGGCTATGCGACCGACAGGGAACTGAAGCCCGTCCTTGGAGCTTCTTGAAACGGCCTTCTTTCCCTGCGCTGATTTCCCTCTGCCCGCCATTATTCCTGTTTTCAAATAAGGCGCTGTTTTCAAGTCAGATCTGCAACAAAAATACAGAAGGGCGCGTTTTTTTGCATAAAGAAGGGCGCGGTTTTTTTGCATAAAGAGCAGAGTTTAAGAAGGTTGCGCATAAAGAGCAGAGTTTGAGAAGGTTGCAGCGACATTTACCAGAAAAGAGGGCACGTTTTTTTGCTGTGCAATCAATTCTTTGGTCCGGTTTTTGTTTTGGTGCGGAGATTTGGTTGTAAGTGGTTTTTTTTTTTCTGCATCTTATTTCTTGCCTTTTTTTCTCTCATGGCTGAGTCCGATTCAAATCCCGGTTGGAGACTTTCATCAGTTCCGTTAAATGGTATCAATTATGTAGCATGGTCTAGAGCTGTCACTTTGTCGCTTGGCGGCAAGAAAAAATTTGGTTTTGTTAATGGTGATAAAACATGCCCTCAAACTACTGACCCGGGATATGAGGATTGGATATCCAATGATCAGCTTGTTCGATCATGGTTACTCAATTCGATGGAAACTCATATTGCCGAGATTTTCACTTTTTCTAATTCAGCAAAAGAACTATGGGATTCAATCGCTGAATTATATGGGAACCAAAATAATGCTGCCCGTATTTTCAAACTCACTCTTGAAATTGCTGCAGCTCAACAAGGTGATAAAACCTTTAGTGAACATCTTGGGAATCTTAAAAAACTATGGGACGAATTGAACCTGTATCGTCCACATACCACTGATGCCCAAACCCTTTTGAAACGAGCTGAGGAGGATAAAATTTTCTCTCTACTTCGTAGCCTAAAGCCTGAGTATGAATACATAAGGCGCAATCTTCTGATGGATGCCACATTACCCACTCTTGCTGGTGTTTGTGCTATTATTCAGCGAGAGGAAACTCGAAGAAAGACTATGAGCTCAGAATCCAAAACTTCAACGGAGAAGATTGAATCTAATGTCCTGTTGGCTGAAAAAGATGATAAGAGAAAGCCTCACTTTTCCGACAAAAACAAGAATGTTTCTCGCTACAAGGGTAAGAAGGAACTATATCAATGTGATCACTGCAAGAAACCTGGGCATACCAAGGATCGCTGCTGGGAATTATATCCACATCTCAAATCTGAATACAAGGGTCGGAAGGATCATGCTGCTATAGCTGAAACGTCTCTTTCAATCAATCAGTTGGGTCATCTTCTTCAACAACTCAGTAAGACCATCTCTTCTGGCAACAGTCCGTCCACTTCATCTCATGTGTCAGGTAATCTTCATGCTTATCTTACTTCCAATTCCAAAATTAATTCCTGGATTATTGATTCTGGAGCTACAGATCATATGGCCAATAGTTCTTCCTCAGTAACCAATTTTATTCCAAAAACTGATAAGCATGATATCTCTGTTGCAAATGGAACTACTGTTTCAGCCTTAGGAAGTGGTAAAATTAGTTTCTTTTCTCATAATGCTCCATCTGATGCTCTGGTTGTTCCATCCTTCCCTGTTCAACTTATGTCTGTTGGAAAAATTACTAATTCTTTAAATTGTGATGTCATTTTTTCTCCAACATCTGTCATCTTTCAGGATCGAAAGTCGAAGAAGACGATTGGTAAAGGAACATACTCACATGGACTTTACTTTCTAAACTCCTGCAATAAGGCGTATCATGCCAGTAGTGTAATTGAAAGTCACACTTTACATAAACGGCTTGGACATCCATCCAACCGTATCTTGTCAAGACTTTGTCCCTCTGCTTCTGTTGATTCTGATGTCTGTGATGTTTGTCAGTTTTCTAAACAAACTCGTTTACCTTTTGTCAAATCATCTTCTATGTCTACTGAGTTGTTTGAATTAGTTCACTCTGACTTATGGGGACCAGCGCCTATTGATTCTTATGATGGATATAAATATTTTGTGCTGTTCATTGATGATTTTTCTCGTGCTACATGGTTATACTTGTTAAAATCAAAAACTGAAGTGACTTCTGTCTTCAAAGATTTTCATACTATGGTGTTTAATCAGTTTGGTGCTAAAATTAAAACTTTTAGGTCTGATAATGGTACCGAATATGTTAAAGGATCTTTTTCAGAATATCTTCAAAGCCAAGGCATTATTCATCACACAAGTTGTGTCGGAACTCCACAACAAAATGGGGTGGCCGAAAGAAAGAATCGACACATCCTGGAAACCGCACGGGCCCTTATGTTTCAAACAAAGGTCCCAAAACAATATTGGTCTCATGGTGTGTTGACCGCTGCATATTTAATCAACCGACTTCCCAGCCGTGTTATTAAGTTCAAGTCACCATTGGAGATACTCAAAAATAGGATACCTGACATTTCACACTTGAGGGTATTCGGATGTGTTTGTTATGTGCACCAGCAAGCAATACACAGAGATAAGTTAGAAGCTCGCTCTACTCGGTGTGTATTTTTTGGGTATTCTACCACTAAGAAAGGGTATATATGTTATGATCCAGTCACTCGTAAAATTGTTGTTTCACGTGATGTCCATTTTGTGGAATCTGAATCTTTTTTTACAGCTTGTGTTGACTCTGGGAGTCGGCCACAGGGGGAGTCTGTGTCTCACCCGGTTCCGCTTCCCACCATTACCAATGAGGATGTTGTTCCTGATCATGATGCAGAAGTTCCTGAAGCACCACCAATCCCCACATCTCCTCAAGCTGCTCGACGATCGAGTAGAGCAACTCGTCCTCCAGAGCGAATGAAAGATTTCTTCACTTATCATACTACATCTTATCCTATACAGGCACACCTATCTTATAATAATATTTCTCAGTCTCACCTAGCTTTCTTGAGTACTGTTGATCATAATCAAGAACCTAAGACTTTTAAAGAAGCTAACTCCATTGCAGTTTGGAGGAAGTCTATGCAAGATGAGCTACAAGCTCTTGATGACAATAACACATGGGAGATTGTTAAGCTACCTCCAGGAAGGAAAACTGTTGGATGTCGTTGGGTGTACAAAAATAAATACAACAGTGATGGTTCCTTAGAACGGCATAAGGCCAGACTTGTTGCTAGAGGATTCACACAAACATATGGCGTAGATTACCAGGAAACTTTTGCGCCTGTTGCAAAGATGAACACATTCCGGGTCCTCATTTCCCTTGCCGTCAATCAAGACTGGAAATTGTTTCAAATGGACGTCAAAAATGCATTCTTGCACGGTGATCTTAAAGAAGAAGTTTACATGAGCATCCCACCTGGGCATCCGCAAGAGGCCAAGTTTGGTTTAGTGTGTAAATTAAAAAAGGCAATCTACGGGCTTAAACAATCTCCACGGGCCTGGTATGCTAAGCTTAGTTCTGTCCTTATGTTGAATGGGCTGAAACGAAGTAATGCCGATCCTTCTTTGTTTGTTAAAAGAAGTAACTCCGGTATTGTTGTTGTGCTGATTTATGTTGATGATATAGTCATTACTGGTGATGATCAAAATGCAATTTCTAAGCTAAAAATTCTGCTACACAATAGATTTTCCATTAAAGATTTGGGAACTTTGAAGTACTTTCTAGGATTAGAAGTTGCCTACTCAAAAAACGGCATCTTTCTTAATCAACGAAAGTATGTGTTGGATTTGTTACAAGAAACTGGTAAATTTGGAATCAAGCCATCAGATACGCCAACGGATAGTGGAGGAAAATTAGATGATACTGGTGCATTGTTGCCTGATATTGGTCAGTTTCAAAGGTTGGTTGGTAGGTTAATCTATTTAACCATTACTCGACCTGACCTTTCTTATGCAGTAAGTTTGGTAAGTCGTTTCATGCATGCTCCCAAGGCTCAACATATGCAGGCCGTCACCAGAATTCTACAGTATTTGAAAGGGTCCCCAGGCAGAGGTATATGGATGCGTAAGACTGGTCATAATTCTATTACTGCCTACACTGATGCTGATTGGGCAGGATCTCCAATTGATCGAAGGTCTACAACTGGATATTGTACCTTTGTTGGAGGTAACTTGGTCACATGGAAAAGTAAAAAACAGAGTGTTGTTGCTCGTTCAAGTGCTGAAGCAGAATATAGAGCGATGGCATCAACTACTAGTGAAATTATATGGCTTCGAGCTCTGTTGCAAGACCTTGGTTATGGTTCGTCTCTACCTACTGAATTATTCTGTGATAATCAGGCTGCTATGCATATCGCTTCAAATCCAGTATTTCATGAGCGTACTAAACATATTGAAGTCGACTGCCATTTTGTTCGAGAGAATGTGCAAGCCAATGTCATCCGCACGACCTTTGTTCCTACAACTCAGCAATTGGCGGATATATTTACAAAAGATCTTCCGGCTCTCAAGTTTCAAGAAGTATTGTCCAAGTTGGGCTCTATTGACATTTTCGCACCAACTTGAGGGGGAGTGTTGGAGAAGAGAGATTCAGAGAGATTTGCGGGATTTGTAAGGATTTGTAATTATCTATAACTTGAGCTATTTATGGATAGTGCATGAATTGTGGGATTTATCTTAATCTGTCCCTGCCTAATTAAAGGCTGTTGTAACTCTTTATATGCAGATTCGTTGTAATCTCCAGACACAACATGAATAATAATCCCTCTCTCTCTTCTCCCGTGGACGTAGGCTACGGCCGAACCACATACATCCTGTGTTAATTGATTGTCTGCATGTTCTTTTGGTAGTTTCTTCACTATTTGATAAAATAAAATGGAATAATATCTTTTTATAATCCTCTATATGATAAGGTTCATAATAAAATGAATAGTATTATAATTTATCAATGGTACATTGTAATCAATGTAGCTGTTGTTACATAAAACCACACCAATATAAAGACAATTTTACACACCATTCACGATGGTCCTTTATCGGTCAGCTGTTTACAGAGCTCCACCCGCAATGTATAGACAGTTCCATACACCATTCACGATGGCCCTTCACTGGCCTGTTGAAATCCATTCACTGGCCTTGCATTTCTCTCTCCACTCTATCCTATCCACTAAATATTGGCTATTTTTCTACCATTTTACTAAATCCAGCCCACTTTTCTGCAGAAAGGCCAATGTATATCCCCATTCTAGTGTTGCATTAATGGCTTCCTCTTCCTCATCCGAAATTGTGGAAAATCAACAGGAAAGGGAGAGATCGACCGCAGCGTCAAAAGTATATGATGCATTCATCAGCCACCGAGGCACCGACGTCAAAGAAACCCTTGCCAAACAACTTTATGAGCTTCTCGAGGATCGAGGGTTTCAGACATTCCTTGACCGTCTAGAGATGGAAATGGGAGACTCTATTTCTTCTACCATTATCAACGCCATATGCTCATCTGTTTTTGAGATAGCCATTTTCTCCACGGGATCTGCAAACTCCTCATCGTGTTTAGACGAGCTCGTTTTTATGTTACACTAACGAGATTGCAAAAGCTCGATGTTCATTCCTGTATTTCATGATGTCAAGCGATCTGACCTTCGTTACATCGAGAATGGACCGTCTGCTGCGGCATTTTCCAAATATGAACGCGAAGGCAGGAACCTTGATAAGCTGGACGGATGGAAAAAAGCCCTTGATTCTGCTTCAGACGTAGTTGGCTTTGAACTTTGCAAGAGTGGAGAGTAAGTTTACTTCTATGTGCTTTCGATTCATTGACATTTTGCAGGGTCCAGGATAAAAAAAAAAAAGTCAAAAAAGAAGAGGAGGATGATTTACATTTGTAAATGATATGAAATCAATAGATTTAAAAATGGATTATGTGGGTTTAAATTTTTATTTGTTTATAAAAAAAAATTAAAAAAATTTATAAGGGTGATTATTAAATATCTATCAATTATCAAAAGCTGTTTGAATTATAAATTATTAATTAAAAATGATTATTTAATATGAAAAATAATTATAAATTAATATTTTGGATAAAAAATTTAAGAACTCTCTTTAAAAAAATTATTTAGACGGTTTAATCTAGAAACAACAAATTACAATCTTTATGGACTGCAGAAATTTCATGTCTTTAACCCCCCCTAATTTAAAAGGGACTAAAAAATATCCAAAGTATCCATCAATTTGATTTATTTGATCATTCTATAAACTTGATCTCCTATTTCTTGGTACTAATCAACCAAAATCAAAACTTATACATATCCTCCAAATGACCAACCTTTTGCTTTGCATTTATGTGTGAGAAACACTTGTTAGTCCTATACATCTTGTGCATTGTGCCACTACCTTCCATAATCTAAAGATCCATTGCTTCTTGACACTACTTGAAACAATCATGGTGAAACTCCTCTATGGATGTATGGCATGGGATATGTGCAACATTAAAATGTCATGCCCCTTTTTCCAAAAATAGAACTTACTAAAAATAGTAAGTTTTCATTATTCAGAAATAGTAAGTCAAATTTATTTAGACAACATTGGAATATAATATTATTTAATACTTATATTGTCCTTATTAGAATTAGGAAGATCTAGGAGATAAGAGACAAGAACATGAACAATGCAATATTGTATTAGCTGACCCCATAGATAATAAGTATAATACCTTGCTTATATAGGCAAGGATGAGGCAATCCACCTATGAGGTGAATTGACAAGTGTCCTATAAGGTGGCACAAATGAGTAGACAAGTGTCCTATAGGTGTCAACCTTAGGAACACTTGGAGTGTACAAACCAACAACCTCCATGACCAAGTAATCAACCTTGTGTGCCAAGTGTTGAGTGACCTTTGAGATGAGATGGAAATGCTTCCAACCTCAAAATGGTAGCTCATAAGGTTTACTAAATAACTTGGTAACCTCTAGAGGTCTCAATGGTTGCACATTCAATTAGACAAGAAGTTGTCTAACCTCATATTGACCTAAGTGAGCTTAAGTATAGTGTTAATAGTAATTTCACACTGACAGTCCTGATATAATTTTTATCTAAAAGATAAATAAATATTAATTATTTAGGGGTGTCAACATAGGTGGGTCATGAGTTTTGGAAAATAACACTTTAATCTCATGTAGGTACCTCAAAAAATGCACTTTGAGTTGTCAAAAGATGCCTTATAAGGTATAATATGAAATGCTAAATATAGAGGTGTTATAATGCATTTTATGTCTTTTGTAAGTGCTTAAAATTGAGGAGGAATGTTTGGATGTGAATCCAATGTTTGGTAGAAGTTTTCAGCTGATCAACAGTCTATAAATATTGGTCATTTTGCATGCATAAGGATCTTTATGCATTTTACAGGCTTATGCTTTCTTCTTTAGAGGCTGAGAAACCATTAAATGAGTTATTTTCCAAGTTGATAAACCAGGGAGATAGAGACTTGTAGGAAATGGGTTTATAGTTCTCTAGAGGAAACTTCATATAGTGGCTATAATTGTGCTTTCAGAGGAGGTTTATTGTGTGCTTTTTCAGGGTTTTGGTTGTGGATTGTGGTGTGTTTTCTTTGGAATTTGTAATCTATTATTATTTTTTTGTTTTGAGAAGCATTATTGTGTGTTATTTTTCTGCTATAAAAATCTCTAAAATATTGTATTCCAGTTCTATCATTATATTAGAATTATGGAGAGTTTTTGGTGCAAATCTATTGGGGTTTTGATGTATTTTGAGGTGTCAAATTGGTAGCAATTATGCATAATGTAAGGGTAGATTTGTAAACTATCCAAAGTGCATTTTTATAGGTCATTATGCTACTAAATTTTTTCTAGATACTTTATTTGTTTCTGCAATAAAATTTTGGAGTATTTGTAGCTTCATTGGTGCAATTTTCAGCATACCTGATTTTGCTGTTTTCCCTTGTTTATAAATTTAACCACAAAAAATGTTAAAGGAAATTAAATATGATTGAAATATTTCACAAGGGATATTATAGTGGTATCAGAGCCATGATCTTTCTAGCCTAAGGGTTTGATCATATTTTGCAATGGGAAAGAGGAGTTAAAAGATGGTTGATCACATGGAAGATTTAGCTAGAGATCTAGCAACTACCAGAGAAACATATATTAATCAAGATGAAGGATTTAGAAATGAAATTCCATATAATGATTATATCAATAAAATGTAGATAATGATGAGCATAAAGGGTCTATACAATATTTAGATTCTAATGGAAGAGATCTTGGGAGCAAAGTCATAAAATCTTCAACACCAAATTTTGATGGGTCAAACAAGATCTCAGTTAGAGCATGGTTATTCAAGATACAAGACTGTTACTATTCTAGTCCAATGGAGGAGAAAGTTGTCTTTCAATATGCAATCTTTCACCTTGAAAGATATACTAATGATTGGTGGTACAAAGCTATGAACACCCAAGATCACATTCAAGTAAATTCATTTGATGAATTTTGTCAAAGGTTGATTGATAGATTTGAAGAAAAAAGGTTGAAAGATGTTAAAGAATTTGAGACAATGATAGAAACAATTGAGACAAAAATTCAAGATATGGAGGAGATGGTGATGATGCAACATAAAGAAAAAATATATTTGCAAAAAAAAGGGAGCTCAACCAATGGGCACTCCAAGCCATAGTGGTTGAAGGTAACAATTCTTTAATTAAAGAAAATATTTTAGTGATTTCTAGTGAGCCTCTATTTCAAGAAAATGTAAGTATGAAAAAGAAGGTGTTAGTGCCAAGTGAGAATGGTCAATATAATAGCTCTCTTATTGGAAATAATTTCATGATGGATTCTATAGCTCAATCTTATCCTACTAATGATTTTCATTATGAGAGTGACACTTTTACTATGAATTTCTCAAAAATTCCTAAATCAGCAAAGGAATATTTTAGTTCTAGGAAGTTGGAGCATGACTCTATCAAAAAGGAAATAACACATGATAAGTACAATGAATAATTTCACCATGATTGTAGTGATCAGCCCAATTTTGCTTTGGACCTAGGTGTGCCAACACCTAAGCATGCTGAGGGTCTATTTTGGAATGAATATCCCATTCATTCTGATGTTTTAGTTTCATCTGAAGAGTTATGCAAGGAGGATAAAATTGATGAAGCTAAGGCTGAAAAGTATGATGGTGATGTTGAATACAAATCATATTTTTTATTGTTTGGTTTTGATTCTGTCCCAAAATATAGCAACCTTGATGTTGATCAAAGACACATAAGCCTTGGTTGTGGGAATAAACACAATAGCCTTCTTTTCCATAAAATGGATAAAGGAGAAGTTCATGAGGATTGGGACAACCATGGTGTTGTTGGTGATCAAGTAGTACAAAAAGACCATGATGGAGAATATAATTTTAATTTGATACAACCACTAAGAAGATTAAAAATCTCAATACCAAAATATTGGGTATGTAATGCATTCTACTCTTCAAGTATTCAAAATAGTTATGTGTGTACAATGGTTGCATTACATGTGTGACTTTCTACATAATCATCATTTTAAAATAATAAATAACACATGTGAAGGGAAAAATATGGTGTTGGAAGGAGTATCTAAGGAAACAATGGAAGTAGACATATCTAAAGACTTATTGCAGGAGATAGTTTCATGGATAATAAGATTTTTGGTGATGGAGGATATGCATGTTATCACATTTTATTGTAAGGATTATAGTCTTCATTTTGATTTTAAGGTGTTTCCAAATTAGCATAACATAGTTTTCAATATCATGTTCCGGGAATACACTTGGATAGAGGAATCCAACATGTCATAGAGTTGGAAACTATGTGAAATAATGATGTCACATATCTTGACCAAGAAATTAGAATTCAAGGCTTTCAGGATGATGCAACAAAAGAATCTTTGGAAGAGATTGAAAATGTAAACAACTCATGTCATGTTCTTTTCATTTCAAATCCATTTATGGAAGGATACAATGTTTCAGGGGATGACATTTGGGATTCCTTAACACAAATGTTGGGCTCCATTCAATTTGAGAGCATGAGGTTGAAATATGCTATACTATGTGTTTATGAGAAGGAGTTACAAGATGTCTCCATTAAGGGGCATTCACATGAAGAGGTACAACAATGGAAGAAAATCAAGGGAAATGGTAATGATTTTAATATCCTACATATTAGTCGTCCATGTGTAATATTTTCAATTTGAACAAAGAAAGGAGCTACAACATTGATGGGAAGAACACACGAATCTTGGATTAAGTTTGTGAAGGTTTCCATATCATGCTATGTACTTTTCAATTCAAATTTCTTACCATATTTGTCTATGGGATGCGATGTTGTAGGAAATAGAGTTGTTATTGTTGTATTGCAAAGGAGGAGCTCCATGGATTTTGAAAGCATGGAGAGTGAAGTTTCAAGAAATGGTTTTAAATTCTTCTCCAAAGCATTTAGCTTGTTAAAGAAAACAATTTATGAGTTGCTAGTTTTGAAGAATTTTAGAGGTGTGTAGATTTTGGTGAAGATATTTTCAAACTTCACATGGCTTCCCACTAATTCAAAATTAGACATGTTGATGAATATTATTCAGGTTTTCCATTTTGGTAGTTCTTACATCAAATGCATGTTGTTGATTTTAGTAGATTCAGTTATGAACTATAGATTGGTGTGTTTGGGGGAATAATCCTTTCTTGATGATGTTAGAAGAAGGTCTACAATATTAGAAAGCACTAATCTACCCATCCTAACTCTTATTTGGAGAAGATATAGAGAAGTTGTTCCTGTAGTGTAGTATGTGTGTGTTTTCTGCAAGTATCCATTAAAGTTGTGTGAAGATTTATAGGTTTTGTGTATTCAAGAGTGTGATGATATTGTAATAAATTTTATACTCTTATAGATAATTTATTATTTGCATTTTCCCAATTTATATTAGTTTCAAAATTTGTGGCTTTGATTTTTAAGTTTGGAGGAGAACAATATTGACAATATTGTGTGATTTGGGGATTCTATGAGTATTTGATGGGATTTATATGTATTGGAGATCATAATATGTTTCTTGCTTGGGTGTACCTAAAACATTTACGGTATTCCTTGAAAAAATATTCAAAGTGACAAATCACATAAATGGGGTGATAAGTTTGTGCTTGTAGATAGTCTCAGAAAGAACAACAATTTTAGTACAAATGGATTGTTGCTTGCAAACTCAAACTTGGAAGTATTGTGGTATGTATGTTGTTGTTGTATGATGCTAATTTTCACTCCTCTACTACATTTTTTCTATATTAGATCAGTCCATGAAGCTAAAATTAATATCTCTCAAGTTGAGGTAAAGTATGGGCTTTTTGCTACACATTCTTGCACATAATATTTTAGTATTGTGGAGGTAATAGAAGTATCTATTTTCCATTTATTTTTGTATTGGTGAGTGCATTAAATCATATATAAAACTTACAAGCAACAAAAATTAGATTTGTGTCATTCAGAGAGCATTCAAAAGGTATAGGTTTGATTCACCACATGTTAGTGCATTTGGCAAGCTTACTAAAGCTTTGTGGGAAGATGAGTTTCAGTGGGAGTATGAGAATGAATGCATCATTTAATTACAAATACAAGAGCTTAGATTGCACATATTTTGTTGATGGATTCATAGAATTGGAACAAAGGAATCCAAGTCCTCATTTTTGCACAATACTCTTTGGCAAAGATTACAACTCTTCACAGGTACAAGATCAAGGCTTAATATTCATTTTGGCATTTTTTTTTCTTTGTGGAATAAGGATTTTGGAGCATTATGGTTTAAATTTCTTGAGGGTGAGCAATTTTTGGAAGGGAGGACTTGTCATGTCTGTTTTTCCAAAAATAGAACTTGCTAAAATTAGTAAGTTTCCATTATCCAGAAATAGTAAGTTGGAGGTATCAGGACAACATTGGAATATAATATTATTTAACTTATATTGTCCTAGTGTAATTTTATCTAAAGGACAACAAATATTAATTTAGTGGTGCCAAAATAGGTGGGCTGTGAGTTTTTGAAAATAACACTTTAACCTCATGTAGGTGCCTCAAAAAATGCATTTTGAGTTGTCAAAAGATGCCTTGCAAGTGGTATAATATGAAAGGATAAATTTAGAGGTGTTATAATATATTTTATGACTTATGTAAGTGCCTAAAATTGGGGAGGAATATTTAGACGTGAATACAATCTTTGGTAGAAGTTTGCAAATGATCATGAGTATATAAATATTGGTCATTTTGCATGTAGAAGGATCTTTATGATTTTATAGGATTATGGTTTCTTCTTCAAAGGTTGAGAAACTATTGAAGGAGTTATCTTCTAGGTTGATAAACCAAAGAGATAGAGACTTTTAGGAAATGGGTTTACAGGTTTCCAAAGGAAACTTCATACAAGGGTTGCAATTGTGCTTTCAAAATAGTTTTATTATGTGCTTTTGTAGGGCTTTGGTTGTGGATTTTGGTGTGTTTTCTTTGGAATTTGTAATCTATTATTTTGTTGTTGTGAGCAACACTATTGTGTGTTATTTTTTTATTATAAAAATCTCTAAAATATTTATATTCTAGTTTCTATCATTATATTTAAATTCTAGAGAGTTTTTGATGCAAATCTATTGGGGTTTTGATGTATTTTGAGTTGTCAAATTGGAAGCAATTATGCATATTGTAAGGGAAGATCTATATACTTTCCAAAGTACCTTTTTACAATTCGTTATGCTGCCAATTTTTTTTTATAGAAACTTTATTTATTGCTACAATAAAAACATGGAGTATTTGTGGCTTCATTGGTGCAATTTTCAACATACCCGATTTCACTATTTTCCCTTGTTGACAAATTTAACCACATAAATTGTTAAAGGACTTAAAATAGGGTTGAAATATTTCACAAGGGATGTTACATACAATTTTTCCTTCTTCATTGTCTAGGCTACCAAAACTTCATTGTCTTGGTTACCAAAGGTCCAAAACTATTACTCCTCCATTATCTTAACTACCAAAATTTCTCATTATCCTAGTTACCAAATGTTTGAATATGATAACCACTATCCTACTGATTCCTTGCACATATAGCCCTCAAGTGTATCTTCAATCACTGAACAACTACATTACTAGATATATCAAATTAATCTAATTTACCTCTACTTCTTTGGCACGTGCAATACTTATTAGAAATATAAGACGATATGCTAATTGGACATGAAGACTTACTTTCCTCCCTATCAATCAAGAGTTGAAAATAGAACATAACTCTATTAGACCATCATTCCTCATCAATTCTCAACAAAAAGAAATAAAAACTAAATACAACACATCAAATTGAAAATAAAATTAATTTTCAATTGTTAAGGAAATGCAACTATTCCTAACAATACCACCTCTCAAGAAATATGCCCAATCTTCAAGTAAAAATCATGAAAAAGAAGGATGTCAAGTTTAACCAAAAAATATTTCTTTACAATGATACCTTATGACTTGTATTACAATATAATATTATAAAGTTACATGCTTATCTAAAAGCTTTTATTCACAAAAGACATGCATAATCAAGATGTCATTTAAAGATTTAACTTTATAGTTTTAAAATGTACAATCTTTAAGTAAAAAAAACAAATTCAAAAAATGCTTGAAAGAGAAATAAAACTATTCTTTAGTAAATTATATTTTTCTTTATTTTCTACTATTAAATATAAATTTTAAAAATATTACCAAAATTCACAAATCTTCTTTCCAAAACTATTTGAAATTCATACAATCTTAAATCTTAATTTCGTGAGGAATGAATTCTTTTTCCTTTAAAGCATATTTTCTCTCTTCAAGTGAGGACCATTCTTTATAAAATTCAAATTCAACCAATAATTAATTTCCTTGAATGTCTCAATAGTCTCAATAATGATGCCTAAAAATATTTAATTTGAGATTTTAAAACATATCTTTTATGATTTCATTTAGCACAAATACTTTAAAGAAAAAATACTCTCCAATAATTTGTAGTAAACATTTATTTACTATTATAAAGTCTCTTTACTTGTCTTCCATATTTTTCAATTTGATACTATTATAAGATTTAAGATTAATTATTAAAAAAAATTAAATAAAAAGATTCACATTTACAAATGATATGAAAAGAATATATAGTTAAATTTATATTTTCAAATATGATTTAAAATGTCATTTCTTTTCAATTATTTTGATGGCTATCAAACACCCATCAATAATTTAAAACAATCCACACCATAAACTATTAACCATAAACATTCTTAATGGTTTAAAACTGAAGGGTTTATTCTTAAATTAGACATCTCCAAAGCCTATGATCGGGTTGATTGGGCTTTCTTGTTTAAAATTATGGACAAGTTTGGTTTTAGTAATAGAGTCATTCAGTTGGTGAACCAGCTTGTGTCGACAGTTACTTCTGCTGTCATTGTGAATGGGTCACCATCAAGGTTTTTTCAGACCTCCAGAGGCCTCAGACAGGGAGACCCTATTTCTCCTATTCTGTTTACTATCTTGGCTGAGAGTTTAGGTAGAAATATTAAAAAGCTTATTGATCAAAGATCCCTTGTTGGTTTAAGACCTTCTTCTTCTCCTCTTACCTGTTCTCACCAGCAATTTGTTGATGACACCATTCTTATGGGAAGATCTACTGTGACTGAAGCTAAGACTTTTAAAAAATTCTAAATCTTTATGAATCTGCTTCTGGGCAAGTTGTCAATAGGGCTAAGAGTTCAATTTTTTTCATCAATACTCCGGAGTATAGACAAGTCAAACTTGCCCGAATTCTTGGATGTCGTGTTGAGTCTCTTCCGTCAACTTATCTTGGATTACCTCTTTGTTCTAAACCTTCAGACTCGTTCTGGATTTCTTTGGTTGAAAAATTCAATAAGAAGTTATCGGGTTGGAAAGGAGCTCTTCTAAGTCAAGCTGGAAAAATCCAGCTCCTTAAGGCTTCTTTGCAAAATCTTCCTACTTATGCTCTCAGTATATTTAAAATTCCTGCTAAATATGCTGAGGCCATTGAAAAAATTTAGAAAATGTTTCTATGGTCTGGAGTGGAGGATAAGAAGAGAATGCCACTTGTTGGATGGGATCTGGTCTGTAGACCCAAATCAAGGGGGGGCCTGGGTTTAAGGAAAATTAAAGTTTTGAATATGTCCCTTCTTGCTAAACAGCTTTGGAGAACTCTTACTTTAAATGGAGAATGGCGTGATACCTTAAAAGCTAAATATTTTAATAACTATGAGTCTTTAAATGAAATTATAAACTCTTCTTCTTTACCTTGTGGGTCTGTCTGTTGGAATGATATGGGTAGAGGAAGAAAGCTTTTGGAAATGGGAATTGGATGGCTGATTGGAAATGGAAATTTTGTCAGATTTTGGGAAGACAGATGGCTTTTTAAAGATCCTTTAATTAGAATAGAGAAATTTAGTAAATGGATGAATGATTGTAAAAAGGAATTTGGAGTCTTGGTTAAAGATTATTGGAGGAATGGAGATTGGGTTGATTTGAAGACCATCAGTCAGGATCTTGGCCCTGTTCAGTCGGCTTTCAGAGCCCTTAGACCAGTTCAACACCAAGTGGAGGATCTTGCTATCTGGTTAGACAACCCGTCTGGTATTTTTTCAGTTGCCTCTGCCACTTCTATGTTGGATAGTCCGATGGGGCATCCTCCCTTCTGGGCTAAGGCGTGGATTAATCACCTGACTCCAAAAATCAATATTTTCTACTGGATAATGCTACAGAATAAGATCCTCACTTTGGACAATCTTGGAAAAAGAGGAATTCAATTACCAAACAGATGTTATATGTGCAGGAATGAAGTCGAGACTGTTAATCATCTTTTTCTTCATTGCCCTTTTGTGTCGAATATTTGGGATAAATTACTGGGGCTTCTTGAGTTTGTGTGGGTTTTCCCTGCTTCTGTCAAAGATTTCTTCATTCAATGGAAAGCTCCTTCAAAAAATCCTTTTGTGAGAAAGCTATGGTCTTTTATTCTTCCTTTTGTGTCTTGGAATATCTGGAAGGAAAGGAACAATAGAGTGTTTAGGGATAAAGAGATGTCGGAAGAGGATTTGTATGCTAAAATTGTAAGGGCTATAAAGGAAATTTTATCTTTAATTCCTGGAAAAATGTTTGAGAAAGCTTTCTAGTCTCCCTTTGATTTTGCTATGGCCGAAAAATGGAATTCAAAATTAGTTGGGTCAAAAATCCTCAAACCTGGAGTGTGTGGGAGAGATAATGCTAATTGGTCTATGCCGCCTTTGGGTTGGATGAAAGCCAACTTTGATGGTGCGGCTAAAGGTAACCCTGGGAAAGCTGGCAGTGGGTGTGTTTTAAGGGACAACACCGGGGCTTTTATTGCAGCTTTTGCTGTGGACATCAGAATTCAAACTAATCATGTTGCGGAAGCTGTTGGGGCTTTTCATGCGGTTAGCCTAGCCCTCAAGATCAACACGAAATATCTTTGGTTGGAGGGCGATTCATTGAATATAATAAATTGTATTCTTGGGATCACCCCCCCCTCGTGGACCATCAAAAAATGGATCGAAGACACGAAAACTTTATTAAGTAAATTTGATAAAGTGAAAGTGTCCCATGCCTATAGAGAAGCCAATAAGGTGGTGGATTTCTTCGCCAATGAAGGGGTTAAGAAGGGTGGGGAAAACATGTGGAGGAAGAATGACATCCTCCATCCTGAAGTGAAAGTGCTAATTTATTATGATTCAGTGCATGGGAGAGAAGGCAATCTTAGTCATGATGAAATGGATAAAGATCAGGTACATCGATTTCATTAGATTTGATGGGACCGACGTCACTTTCTTTTTTAAGAAGAGTCTGCGGCACGCTTTCTGGGTGTTCGACAAAAATTACCTAAACGGGACCCAGAGCAACTGTTTTGTGTTGTTTTACAGTGAGCTGACTATGGGTGGAGAAAGAAATGTGTGGAGCCGAGCAATTTCCAGGAGCACAGAAAGAATGCTAAAGCGTGGGAAAGAATCGAAAAGGGAGGTTTAGTCCCATATCTGGAAAAGCTCCATGGTATGGATGAGGGGATGCTGGACTATTTTGTTAAAAACTGGAAAAATGGAGAGATCGTGTTGTTTGGCAGGAATGTTAAGCTGAGTGAGGACTTAATTGGTGAAATAACAGGTCTTTCGACTGAGGGTGTTAAATTCTACCGAGACCGACGATTCTCTGATGAAGCGGTCATTAAATTTCCCAAAAAAGATAAGGAGAAAGCGAAGATGGTTAAGGTTGCTAATAGCTACTTTGATGTGGAGTCCATCAAATCTATTTGGAGGAAAGTTTTAAGAGTTATTATGGAATATATTACGGTTGACGGGCGCTTTACCAGAGTCTATGGTTACCACTTTGCCATTCTGAATCATTTCCGTCATAAGGTTCGTATATCTCTGCCTTTTTACTTATTTTCTTCTTTGAAGAATTGCCTCGATGATGTGGAAAGAAACCCTAGGAGGAATGGTATTATTCACCCTGGTCTTGTTAGGCTCATTTTTGAGTATTTTCAAAATTTACCTACTTTGCCTAAAACTGTTGAAATTGAAGAGTTGGATGATGAGGAGACAGAAAGTAGTAGGGAAATCGAACCCCGGGCCCCCCCTGCTTGTGTTCTTGTTGGTCCTGATACCATTGCTCCCCAGTCCTTGTCTTGTCAGAAAACTCTTAAGGATTCTACCCCGCTGTCTTGTCCTAAACGACAACCGCTGCATGAGTGCCCTAGTTCGGGTTTTGCCTCACCGCCCTATCTTAACCCCCAACCGTCTCCTGGTTTCCCTACTCTGGGTTTGTCCCCTGGTTTTAAAGGTAACCCTGTTATGAAACTCGTTTCGTACTCTAGAAATTCTATGGAAATCCTCTCTGAGAAGCCCATGGTCAGTAAGGAATTGGCCCCTAGTGCCCCTGCTTTTGGAAAATTTGGGAATGATCATTTTGAGTCCCCTATTCAGGATGAAATTAATTCTGCTCTGAATAAGCGTAAGCCTGAGGATTTGGTTAGTATAGCGGAAAAAAGTACGGATGGCCTTTTTACCATTCTCAAATGGACCCAGAAAGATGTCTGTGACTTGAAAGGCCGTGTTACTGATCTCAGCAACAAGGTTATGGATTTGGAGCAGAAGATCAGTTGGAATAGTAGAGATAATGATGAACAAGAAACTCCATTACCGAGGAAAAGACAACAATTACAGGAGGATAGATTGGCTAGTATCGAGTGTAACATGTCCAAGATTGAACAAAACATTAGGGCCACTGTTGCAAACAATCACAAAATTGCTAGGCATAACACCATCATCATAAATGCAATGGTGGAAAAGCTTGAAAAAAACCAAAAGGGTTCGCTGGTTGTGGATTTGGATGCGGACAGGGGAGACAGCAGATCGGCTGGTGAAGGGATTTCGACTCGTACCAAGGTAAACATTAAGAGGAAGACCCCGACTTCATCACATACGGTTCAAATTCTTAAACAGGGGTTACAGGACATGCAGAATGTTGAAAAGGAAGCTGAGGAATTACTGAACACCTTGGAGTAACGTGGTGTCTTGATTGCTGGTTTTTTTGGGCGGTCCTTTTTTGGGCCCTGTTGTCTTTTGGTGCTGTCATTTCCTTTTTGGGACAATGTCTGTTGTTTGTACTTTTTCTGCTTATCTCTTGTTGTTTAAACTTTGTGGTTTCGGTCCCCAAAACCTATTTTTCCTTTTCAAAACTATTAACCATAAACAATTAAACTAATATAATATTATTAGATAACACTACAAATTAATAATTTAAATCATAAATCTAATATATTTATCATTTAAAGATATTAAATTTTTAAAATCTATATTATATAATTTGAAAGTGTTTAGATTTGATTGTATAAATTTTTTTTTCATCAATATTTTAGATCATATTCTATAATTTATCATCAAAATAAAATGAACTAAAAAAATATCTAAAAATATCTAAAATATTAATGAAAAAACGTCGATCAAAGCCAAAAACTTTCAAAGGCATTGATTTTACTTCAATGGAATGTCTTTCTAATGAAATTTGATTTTACGTTAATGGAATGTCTTTCTAATGAAATTATATGCTTATTTTCGGGTTTTAGCAATTCGTGTGAAGAGATCGTGTCCTGCGTGGAGAAAGAAATGAAAAAGAGGATACCATTACATGTTGCGACATATCCAGTTGGACTGGATGAACTTGTCAAAGATTTTGAAAAGAGCTTCGCAGAGCCAGTGAAGATAGTAGGGATCTTTGGGCTTGGGGGCTCTGGCAAGACCACCCTGGCAAAAGAAATCTTCAACACGAATCGATCAAACTACAATGCATCTTGCTTCCTCTATGATGTCAGAGAATCGAATGCCAAAGGTAAATTGCACCTCTTGCTGAGTAAGCTTCTGAAAGATCTGTTCAACAAAAAGGAGGAATTTCAACATATTGATGAAGGAACTCAATTGCTAAAGGATAGTCTGACAAGGGCAGGGTCTGACAAGCGTTTTCTCATTGTCCTAGATGATATCGCTAATCGCGACCAGCTGCGTGACCTTTTATTTCAGGATCTTCTCTGTCCTGGCAGCTTGGTAATTGTCACAACCCGTGACGAAGGTGTTTTAATGGCTGCACATATCAGTAATCGTTATAAGATGAAAACAATGTATGGTAACCATGCTACAGAGCTCTTCTGTAGACATGCTTTCCGGGGAAACGCTCCAACCTTTCCATGTGAGCAGCTGGTTGAAAAGTTCGTGGAATTCTGTGAAGGTTTACCCCTCGCACTCAAAGTTTTGGGCACCCATGTTTGTGGAAGGGATGAGAATTACTGGAACTTAGAATTGGAAAAAGTTAGGAATATCCAGCCTAATGAAGTTATGCAATGTCTTAAAATCAGCTTCGACAGTTTGGACCGTGAGGAGAAACAAATTTTATGGATATTGCATGTTTCTTTAGTGGGAAATCAAAAGATATGGCTATAAGAATATGGAAGGCGTCCCAATGGGAGGGGGCTGAACACGCAGTTCAAACATTGCTAGATAAATGCCTTGTTGAAGTAGACCATGATGAAAATGAAGTAACATATGCATTCAGGAAGGAAAGAGGAGATGTATTTAGAATCCACGATCACCTCCGCGACCTGAGAAGACAAATGTTGGACAGATGCCTTGTCCCTCGTCGGTTGTGGCGGGCAGAGTGTCGTTTATCTATGGTGTGCTGCTTCTTTGTATCTCTAAAATCAAAATAGTAAAAAGCTTTGGAGACCTTATTTCTTATTTATTTATTTAGTAGAAAAGAATGCAAATTTAACCATGACCCTTGAATGCAGCAAGAGAAAGGATTCCGAAAAATCCTCGAAGAAACAAATGACCGGTGTTATGATAATTTTTGAGACTCCTCTCTTAGTTCCAGAATTGAGTATTCTATAGGAAATTCAAATAACTTTGCTGGCACATCATCAACTGCACTTCTGTGGCTTGGGGTTGATCAGGCGCAATGGGAAAGAATTCCTTCATGGATTCCTGTGACACAGTTGCACTATTTAGGAGTTTGGGGACTAGAAGAATTGTGGAGCATTCCCTCGAGGCAAATCGATACCCAGGTATTTTGTTTTTTCTTTGTTGTAAATTAGATCTCACTTCAAGACAGAGTATGCATTTCAGAATAGTAGTTTGGTGAAGATTGTTTTATTATTGAGAAGTAATTCATTTTTGGAAATTAAATGTGAATTCCAGGACAGCTCTCGGTTGAGATGGCTGGTGCTTCACAGTTGTCGTAAACTGCAAAATCTTCCAGATTTAATACAACCGTTAAATCATTTAGAAGAATTCATTATAATTAATGGAGAATCAAGCATTGAAGTGGCGTCTTTGTCAAAATCACTTGTAAAACTCAGCAATCTTAAAACTTTGAGTATATTCGGTGTGCCAATAAATGGAGAGCTGGTTCTGAGCAATACTGGAGGTTCAACTCATTTGGAGTCTTCTACAAACAGGTGCATGGATAACCTTGGAATGATATCCTTTACATGGGTATTTTTTTCAAAGTTGATAATTAGTGGAGAGATATGTCCCAGCCTTAAATATCTCGAGATTGCAATTACAAATAAACTAATTGAAGTGGACTTGAAGCTGCTAAAGACGCTGGAGATTCTTTTAGTGGATTCTTGTTCGAATTTGAAAACAATATCAGGGTTGTCTTCTCTAACAAATCTTCAGGAGTTAAGCATATGCGGATGTTATCAGTTGGAGAGTATAGGTGGTGTTCAAGAGTTGGAAGAATTGAAAAGTCTAGTAATTCAAGCATCTCGAAATGCAGGCGTATTGAATTTCATTTCTGGACTGAAGGTTCGACTACATTGTCTGTTTTAAAAACTAAATGTTTTCCCTTCTAAATATTTTATTGCTTAGTTAATGTTAAGAAAAGTTAACCTTCGACTTTTCAAATGTTTCAGAGACTGCCGTCAGATTCTACTATTATAACAGCGGAGGCAGGTGGATGAAGCGGTGTCAAGATTAAATGTATATTTATTTTCTGACGTGATCGGTGGCCATGCAGTCGCTGAGATTGAGAGTAGTAGAGATTATCGTCACAAGTTGGAGGAGATTCGAACCTCATCAAATGCAATCATTGTTTGCGCTTTCCATATATCAGCAGGTCACGCTTATTTTCTGGAGGATTATTCTCAACTAGAAACTAGTTTTTATTCTCAAGTAGAACAGATGGTAACAATTGTGCACACAGGGCAGTGTAATCTTAAAGTAAGCAAGGCTGGAGAAGCTGAAATACTTAAAGGGTTTATGGCTACTGTGGATAGAGGCGAAGAAGAATCGAAAGCCTTAATCTTATTAGAGACATTATTGACCATTTATACCTACAGAGTATGCGCTCAACTATTAACTATTGCTAAAGAGTCGTTTCATGCAATCTTCCTAAAAAAACACTATATCAATTTTTGTATATCACTATTTCCACTTTTACTCTCATCTCTCTTAAATTCTTTTGCAGAATAGTATGTGAACATATTCTGCATTTTCATTACTTGTTTGTACCTCTAGATTTGACAAACACAGCAAATGTTCCTTCTGCATTGCAAGTAAAACCTCTCTATTTAGATAAGGTCTTACAAAACTCAACGATTTTCTAACGAATCACAAGATGTAAATCTTGTCAAGGAAATATGACCAATAAATTATTAAATCCTTTAAAATTGAAAAACTTTTAAAAGATAACTGAATAATACTATATTTTCAATGAATTTATTGGACTTTTAAAATATCAGTAAAATGAATTACTTAGATTATCAATATCCATTTTCAACAATTCTATTCTTACACTAAATTCTCCACCCTCTAATACCTATTCTTAAACTCGATTACGAAGTGAAAACCATCAAACATACGCTTGGAGCAACATATACCGATAATACTCTTGGTTATTTCTTTGTTAATAAAACAAGCGCAAAATTTGGATGCTTTTGCTTTAGGATGGCACTCTCGAACGGATATCTCACTCCAAATCCTAGCGAACTCAGACCTGATTTCCCCATGCCATGGCGAGCTAGATCCTCCTACACACAGAAATATTAATGTAGGTAGGTAATTAAGTCACGGATTCTTCTAAGATCTCTACTCGCAGGCCTAATAAGGAGGTAAAATCTCCTGCGTTCAGGGCCTTTACAAACAGGAATTCATATTTGGCGATCTCTGCTTCACAACTGGGCGGTTGAGATCTTCCTGGAGAAGGTTTAAATGAAGTAGATCGGAATCTCTCCAAATCGGTGAAGGGCTACATTGCAGATTAAAAACTATGATAAGATTCGAGCAAAGATGCGGGTGTTACAAAATATCTCAGAGCCCTCTGTGGAAACTGGGGCATCCTTTGTAAGGATGCTGTAGCAAATGCAACCCTGAAGAGGAATAAGGGCATCCATGATTCATCACCCAGATCAGGCTCTCACAACAATGTTTCAGGATTTGAATCTGCCAAAGGTGCTCATTCCAAGGCAGATCTTGTTGTGCCACAAATTGCAGATGTTTCTTTGAACTGTGGCAACACAGGATACTCTCAAATAAAGGTCAAATCTCTTAACTGTGCTACTGAATCCCTACATCCTGCAGGGGAGAGGCAAAGGAGAAAAACAAAACAACCCACAATAAATAAAGAACAGAAATAAAAACACAGAATTTATCCAAAAACTGATTTTGTATTATATATTCAAATCTTATAATATTTCATTCCTTAAAAGAGCTGCTGTTCCGTTTCTCTTCACAATTCTTGCTTCTGCAGAGCAATATCACTTTTAGTTTTTTTTTTTTTTCTTCTGTGTAAACCTACAAAACTAGTTTATAATTTCAGTGAAGAAGGAAAATTGCAAAAAATGTCTCCATAGAAAAAAAGTTGGTTTTTAGGGGTTCGAACAAACATTTGGTTTGAACCCCCCTTTGAGTGAACCTATTAAATGTTGGGTCCCACTATAGTTCACATTTCCTGGAATAAAAAACAAAGGGAACTTTGTGAAAGGGGTTCGCTTGACCCCCTTAGGCTTAAATTTGATCTGGCCTGACTTGCTCACAACAAATTTTTTTAGTGACGTATTCTATTCAAAGGTGCCCTCTTAAAACATTATGATATATCTTATTGTAAGTAAATTATATATAAATCAAATATATATATATCATTATAATTCTATATAAATTTTGACAGTTATCCAAAATCTCCTTTCTCATTTTGACACAATCTTCTTAAAATTTTGATTGTATTTTACGAAAAATTCTCAATACGGTCATATGGCCATCAAATTTAAGCCTTGATCCCCCCTTTTCCTCCTCGCACCAAAAATGTCAAAACTTTTTCCCTTCAAAGCTCGAGTTGAAGATGAAAATGGAGGAGACTACAGACCCAACTGGATGATGGTAGTCCTTGGAAGAGCTATCCAACTAATATAATTTTAATATTTTTGTTTTATTATGTATTTTTTTTTAGTTTGATTAAACATAGGTTTTTCATCAAAAATCAAGCTCTTTGTTTTGCACATGTGGAAAAATAGTAGATTATAAAAAAAAAATTGAAAAATATGTGCACTAGATATTGATGTTCTTGATCCAGAAAAATAAAAAGAATTTTGATACATACAAAAATTTACGTTGTATATATAGTCCACTATGTTTGAATTGTATTTGGTTTGACTTAAACTTGATTAAGGAAAAAATATTCAATAAAACACTATGAAACCAAATGAAAGGGCTAGATATCTTAGTTACAAATCTAAATTAAAAAAATAGAATTTTATCCTTCATGGGAAAAAAAGTTATGTTGTATATGGTGAGCATCACTCCTTAAAAATGGTGTTTATTGAAAAATTAGTTTTCGAAGGAGATAGAAAAAGAAGTGCAATCTGATTCCAAAAAATTTGAAAAAAATATATTTAAAATCTACAGACAAAATGACACAAATCACTAGTTTGCATCATCTTTAAATTCCTTACGGTTTAGCTGCTATAGGTGCCCAAAAGTGAAGATTTAGTTAGAAAAAATCAGTTAAGTGTCTAGTTTGGCCAAAAATTGTAAACCAGTATTGTGGGATCACCCTTCTATATTAACAACATAAAACCTCCTTACTAAAAAGACATAAAAAACCACCATAGAAATTCACCAGAAAAGAGAGGAGAAAATGTCATTAATTACAATAATAAAGCTTGAGATTTTCCTAGATTTAATTGTCAAATCACATTAAACATTGTCTTTTACATTAAATAGAAAGTAGATGACAAAAGATATTAAATGCCAAAAATGCTGCCTAGGAAAAAACTTAAACCACACTAGCACCAAGCCAAAAAGTCACATTTGCGGGACTACGAAAGGCATTGCATGATCGCACAACAAGGAAGAAGGAGCAATGGTATGGCGATAGACACTACACCATTGCACAAGTCAGAAAGTGGAGTCACGAGAATGCGGGGAGATAGGGAAGGCACAACAGTTGGGATTAAAATCCAACACATCTTAGAGTTTGGAGATGATGTTTGAGATGAGGTGATTGAAGGTGAAGAGATTTTTTTCCTACCTGCAAATGGGTTAATCGACAGATTCAACCACTTTTGGCCTAGCCTTCTCGACTTACACAAATGGATTTCTGAAACTTGGTGGCCCATTATGGAAGGTAATCTCAAGATTTATATTTGTTTGAATCATGGAATTTTATTGCATTTTTTAATTTTGCTAAAGAGGTTATTCTTTGTGATCATTTATGAGTCGGGGGCTAGCATGCACTCAATGCTTAAACCATGATATTTTACTTTTAATCTCACTATCAAATCATTCACTGTTATTTCAGGGTGGGTTCATCTCTCAAATCTTCCATTTTAATTCTAGATTCTTTAAAGCTATTAATAACTCATTGTATAGATTTCTAGGTAATAGATATAGACACTGTTGATTCACTCCTACCACTTTTGTCCACATTTTGGTTATTTTAGATATCTTAAAAGATCGTTTTTAGATATTATTTTAAAAGTTTCTAATTATAGTTGGTTTCAATCTCTGAATTATGAGGGACTATCTTGTTATTACTGTAGGTGTTATGAAATAGGTCACATTACTACAAATTACCCTAATTACAAGTGCAAATCAAATTTTCAAACTTCATGGTGGAAACACATTCTTCGCCTTTTCTCAAAGATTCTTGGTCCTTATCTAAGCCCACTCAATGATTACTTGTGTCACCTAATAGTGCAAGTAATTCATAGAAACCTTCTATAATAAAAAAAAACATCTTGCTAGGTTCAAAAGAAGTCAAAATTTTCCTTGCAAAAGGTGGTTTCAACAATAAAAGAAACTATGTTAGATAATGGGTCTTTACCTTGATGACTATTGATGATGGGAGTGGTAAAGGAACATCAACCATTGTAAAGAGGAATTAGGAGGACTTGTTCAGAAAAGATTCACATTCAAATCATATGCTTCTTCATTCACATATTTAAATGATTGAAATTTTTTTAGGGAGGGTATAACCTTTTTGACTTACACATGCCTTAGATTTATATTCTCACAAGGTTGCCTTATTCAAAGTTTATGTTATGTATCTCTAGTTTTCTAATTATTAGTTTAGTATATAGGTCATGGTTCTCGTAGGCCATTTTTATCAATGAAATAAAGAGACTATTAAATAAAATGTGGAGTTGATGTTGATAGACATCAAAATGTATTACTGCATATATTATTTTATACTTATAATAGAATGATTACAAAATTATCATGTTTGCAATAATATCTAGGTACACAGTAGTTTGAATTATAAATATCACAAAGTAGCCACTTTAACACATTTGCACAATATTTTTTATTAAAACAATATTTTTACAAGTAGAAAATTATTTGCCTATATAAAATTACTCTTTATGTAAAGTTATTTGAAATTTCAAGGAATCTATCAAGGAAGCTGATGTTGACCTCTCTAAGGGTAAACATTTTTCTTATGAATGACTTTAAAGTTGTTAATGTCCCAAGAAGTTTCAGTATGTAACTAAACTTTTCTTTCACATAATGGAAATTTTAACTCCAACTCCTTTATATCATTATCTAAAAATTTAATGTTTTTCAATCGATGAATCCTCAATAATGAGACAAGTAAGGCTACAAGAACATGTATTCATATTTTACATATGTTTACTACGTGATAGGATTACTAATTTTTTAAGAACTCATGATAAATTTACTAAATACTTGAGCACATTGTCATTGATATCAATTTATTTAATGTACAATCTTACAAGGAATGGAAATATCCATGTTTTCTAGTAGGTTATTCATTCATGCATATTGTTTGTGATAAATGTAACTTTAAGTAGATTTATTTTTTCAAAAAAGATAAGTTACAAGAATGCTCAAGGAAGAGTTGTGAACATATTTTTCACTAGTACAAAAACAATAATATATGACTAAATAAACTACTAAAAATTGCATATATATGACTAATTTTGGTCACGTGACCATTAGTAGTTTATTGCCGGTCATTTATAACGTGACCAAATTTATGACTAAACTATTTTAGTCATTTATTTATTCATTGATTTAGTCATTGATTTGGTTCTTGATTTGGTCATTTATTTAGTCATTTATTTAGTCATATATTTTAGTCATTAATTTTAGTCACGTGACTATTTTAGTGGTTTATTTGTAGTCATTTATAACACCACCAAATTTATGACTAAACTATTTTAGTCATTTATTTAATCATTGATTTGGTCATTTATTTAGTCATTTATTTAGTCATTGATTGTTATTAATTGGTCATTTATTTAGTCATGGTAGTCATTTATTTAGTCATATATTTAGTTATTACTTAGTCATTAATTTAGTTATATATTTAGTCATGTAAGTCATTACTTTAGTCATATATTTAGTCATTACAAATCAAATCTAACTTAATTAATCTTCACAAATTAATTCATATAAACTTCAAGTATCATAGATATTCAAATGTTGAAAAAACACCATGAAATGTAGACTAAAATTCTTGAACAAATATGATTGATCAAACACAAACAGCACTGTATTTATGAGTGGAGAAAAAACCTCTCTAAAAAATTACTTTATTACTAGCCTGATTGGCAAATCAAAATTTCATTGGTTACATTCATTGTCTCAGTGACACTGTACAACTTAATGACATTATATAAACATAATACTCCTATTTTCATATACTTATATTTTTTTCCCCTTCCTTAACTACAGTCATTTTGGAAGGGCAGTGACCTCCTATAGGGGCTCAACCCATTTAATCTCCTTGAAAATCCACAACTTTCTCGCCGATATTGGTTTCGGCTCCTCCAAACTCTTCCTCGTTGGTATTCACCTTTTACTTCTCCAATTTGGAGTTGCAACCTGAAAATAAGGTTTCAAAATTTGCATGACAAAAACATATTTGGAAGTAGATTTTTATCAGATATTGTAGTTGCAAGTTCCACTAATTATAATAAAGATAAATAGCTTTACCTTTCTGAATCAACTAATGCAATTCTGATAACTTTTAGAGGATCGACAATGCTAGCCTTTATCATATCAGCATAATCAACTGCAAGTTGCAACACAACATTAAACTTATTAATTAGACTCAACATCTAAGAAAGAAAGAAAAAAATTCAAACATTATCAATTTAGTTTCCTCGTAGCTTTCCTCTAGCATATCTAGAACCTCTTTAGATGTTCCATCTAGCTCTCATCACTCCCATACAAGTAGAATTGTGTATGTCCATCAAACTATCATCTTTCCCATAGAGTTAGAGCTAAATTAATTTAGAAATCTTTTCTTGTTGAGCAATCCAATTCCCCTAGCAAGCCTAACATATAGACAACCTCCCTTACATTCAAAAATTTACTCAAGGATGTCATTTTTAGTCTCAGAAATCAAAATAACCTTATTTTTCATTTGTCAAAACTACATAGTTAATAGAAAAAAAATTCAATGGAAAAAGCATGAGGAAAAATAATCTACCTCTCTATTATTAGGGGTGATCAAATACTGCTTAAATCTACAATCAGAAACCCTCCTATGAGATACAACCAATCCTATCAGATTAAAAAACAAGAACTAAAACCTTCTTGGGAATCACAACAACAATACCTGAAATCAATCAATGGTCGAATGTAATTTTGTCCAAACATGTAGTAATCAAAAGGCTCCTATATTGCTCTATGATAATTAGAAAATGTGAAAGGATCCTGAAATAAAGGAAGAAACAGAAGAAATTATGCATTTGTTCAAATGAGTAAATATAGTGTAATGTGTTAATTGTTTTTTCTTTACATCATTTAGGAACTAAAGCATAAAAAATTACATAGAGAGGATTTGAAGCAGCAAACCTCAAACTATAACAGAATCCGATCAAAAGTTGTTGCCATGTTTGAAAGGACTATTTCTTTTGCATTGGGATTCCCACTCTCAAAAACCTGACAAAGGCAATCCAGATACATGACCATCGGAAAGATACAAAATTATCACATTAAAGAGAGGAAACAACAAACACTCTGTTAAAATTCCATTCCTACCTCAAAATCTACTGCTTTGCAAGAAAGAAAAGCATTTCAGGCAATTCCAAAGCAATACTTTCATATTTTTTTATTAAACATCAATATAAAGACCTTTGTTTTGTTGCTCTTATGGGAATTTTTTAACTGGGAATGAAACTATTTCAACATTTAGAAAACCACGTTTGACAGGTATACAAGGTATTGGAAATGCAAACTTACAAACTATTTGCAAAAATGCTTTTACATTTTAAGATAGAGAAATTTCATTTTGTGAACTTGCTTTAGTGGCAAAGAAAAAGCAGAGTTGATGACCATCACCAGCCAAGCACTTTGGAACACATCCTAACATTCTATTTTCAATGGAATCAAGGAGGTTATTTAAACTTTTACACCCTTCTATGTTCAAGTGTTGCAACTGTGACAGGTTGCCAATGAATCAGGGAGGCTATTTAAATCTATACACCCTACCATGTTAAAGTGATGCAGCTATGACAGGTTGCCAATGGAATCAGGGAGCTTATTTAAACGTCCACACCCTTCTATGTTCAAGTGTTGCAGCTGTGACGGGTTGCCAAACGAATCAGGGAGCTTATTTAAACGTCCACACCCTTTTATGTTCAAGTGTTGCAGCTGTGACAGGTTGCTAATGGAATCAAGGAGGTTATTTAATTAGGGAGCTTATTTAAATGTCCACACCCTTCTATGTTCAAGTGTTGTGTTGCAGCTGTGACAGGTTGCTAATGAAATCAAGGAGATTATTCAAATTGTGACAATATTTTATTTTTAAGTGTTGCAGTTGTGATAGATTGTCAACAGAATCAAGGAGGTTATTTAAACCTTTAAAATTTCCTATTATATTCAAGTGTTGCAGCTGTGAGAGGTTGAAAATGGAATTGGAGAGGTTATTTAGACCTTTGCAACTTTCTATTTTCAAGTGTTGTAGATGTAATAGGTTGCCAATGGAATCAGGAAGGTTATTTAAACCTCTACAGTCTTCTATGTTCAAGTGTTGTAGTTGTGATAGGTTGTTAATAGAATCAGGGGGGTTATTTAAACTTTTAAACATTTCTATGTTCAAGTGCTACAGTTGTTTCAAGTTACCAATGGAATGAGGGAGGTTATTTAAATCTATACACCCTACCATGTTCAAGTGTTATAGTTGTGACAGGTTGCTAATGGAATTAGGAAGGTTATTTAAACATTCACACCCTTCTATGTTCAAGGTTACAGCTATGATAGGTTGCCAATGGAATCAAGGAGAATAACTATTTAGTATTTATTGAATCAGTAATTTGATTCGTAGTCACTCATGGTGAAGCCACATAAGTGGTTTACACTTTTGTGGAGGAAGGAAATTTTGAAATTTCCACACTCTTCATAGAAAAGTGGTTCGGCCGAACCATATGGCTCGACCGAACCATTTGAATGGTTCGGCCGAACCCATGGCTTGGCCGAACCCAAAACCGAGCCAAATAAAAAAAACATATTAAGGGGGTTCGGCCGAACCTTGGTTCGGCCGAACCCCCTTAATATGACAAAACCAAAAAAAGTGTGAAAGTGCTTTCACTTTCACACTTTCACTGTGAATTACCAGTCACTGTCCCTGCGCGCGGCGAACATAAACCGAACGGCGACCCAACAAAATTTCTCACCAACGAAAGCAAAGTTCGGGTCGTTTTCTTCAAACTTCATCATTCCAATTCGCATATCGACCACTATTGAGCACGAGGTATTTAAAATTCCTTTTTTTTTAAGTTCAAAATGCATGTATTTGTTTAATTTCGAAACCCTATATGCAATTTTTTTTAAATTTGTTGAATTCAAATTGCACTTGTTTGAACGTTTTTAAAGCATTTTTAATAGTATTTTGCTTCCCCGTTTTGCATAATCCAAAGGTTTGAGTAAGGAAAAATGAGTTTCCTCCGAAAATTAGTGCAAAAAAACATTATAATAGCTCTCAACATAGTCTAAAAAATGAAGATAAATACATTCCTAAAGACTAGAAATGTAGGGTTAAGCTCACAAAATAATTTTAAAACTACAAATTTAGGGTCAAACTTGTAGATGAAAATGCAAATTTCATACATGTAGGAGTGAACCGTGAAAGTCATAGCTTGATTTGTTAAGGTATTATAATATTAAATCTTATAAAAAATCAAGAATCATATCATTGATAACATTGTCTTCATGTAGTGTGTACAAATTGAAATATAATTGACTAAAACTATAAGTTACTCTTATTGAACAATTTCCTCATGTAGTGTGTATAAATGGAACCATTGATTGAAAATATAAATCAAACCATCAAGAACAAAGACTTGATTGTGTCTTCATGCCCTCAATTAATATCATTTACAAAGTTTGGTCTTGGAAACCATAAAATTAACAATTACATTCTCTACCCTATTATTTGATGTATTATAATGCAATTTTCTATACTACCAAGCAAATTCAATGGTCACAAGTTTGTAGAGACACTCTAGAAAAAGATCTATCATGTGTTTAAAATACTATTCATATTGTAACACTAGAGATTCTAAGTAATATGAGAATCCCTGCATAATTTTATATAATGTATTTTCATCATCACTAACTATAGTAGACTAGTTTCTATCACTATTCAATTCATCTTCTTTCATTAGTCCATCATGACTTGATTATTCATCCTCCTTTATATTTAGAGAATAAGAACAATATATAGAACCACTACAAAATCTTCACACATATCACTAAAAGTTGATGTTTGGTATAAATGTATCCACATGCAAACAAGAGCCACCTTTGGACATTACTATTATCAAAAGGACAAACCTTATTAGAGCGAGTGCAAAAAGATGTGGGGCCAAAAAGTGGCCACCCCACCTTTTGGCCCCATCATATTAAGTATCAAGCATTAATGTTGAGGTACGCTATTCGAGGAAACTTGAATGATGAGTAAGTGAAGAGAGAGTGGGACTTTATTGTTCACAAAGTGGGAAGAAATAAAAGCAAAGGAAGTGGAAATGGGAAACATGTAGAGAATATGGCAAAAATGGTGGAAATCAAGGAAGGATTAAAAGGAAAAGAAAGAGGGAAAAGAGGAGGATAGAGGCAAAAGGAGGAAGAAGGTAGTGCAAATTATACATTTTTGAAGCTTGTGAAATTCGAGTATGTAAACCTAATAGTTTTTACTTGGTGGTAATGAGGTATGATTTTTTATGAAGGTTCTTTTTAGTATTTTTATATGTAATGTAAGAGAAAAAGCTATTCTTGTATGAAATTCTAGAAATCATGTTAAAAAGCATTAGCTTGTAATTTCTACTATGTGAATGGAAATCTATTGCTCTACCTAGGACATTTAGAAGCTTGTGTTGCATTCATGAAGCCAAACATAGTAGATATTTTTTTTACTTTATGTGTGTTATTGGAGATAGGGTTTTAGTATATAGAACCATACAATAAAATGGGGTAATTCCTTGTTTGAACTAAAAACCCTACTATTTTTTAGTGAAGGGATAGCTAGCTATAACATTTTGACTTTCACTTGTGAGTCTAAACACCCATATGGGTTATTGTTGCTTTGTCTTATGGATTATGGTAGTAAATTCTTAAGATGTATGTAAATCTAGAAGACCAATGTTGAATATTTATTTGTTGATAGGCTAAATAGAGTTAGAATTAGTATGGGTTCATTACATGTATGCCATTCAACATTCATGCACATCATATATATGTGAGAGAGATAGTGATAAAGAGAGATAGAGATAAAGGGTAATATAGATAGATAGAATAAGCACAAACCATTTGATATGAATATGCACAAAATATTTATATATTGATCTTGATAAGGTCATGAAGACATACATAATACATCATGAAAATATCATATACAGTGACATGAGGCCAACATTGTCTCTTAGACTACAAAATATCACCAATATATATTCATGAAAATAGTTATGAATGTGTCATAAAGATATAAAAGTGTTTATGTATGTGTAGCAAATGCTATTAATGAAACATTATGCCTCTCTTTGCTTGACTAGAAACTGAACTTCGATCCCTTGAATTAGTTATTATCTTGCATTGTGTTGATTGTGTGTGCCCCTAACAATTATGCAACTCAACCTACACACACAAACATATTATAAAATTAGAGATTATACCAAAATTTATAAATAAAAAAAATATTGTTTTGAAATGATATTAAAATAATAAACACACTTACAACAAACTAATACTCAACATCATCAACAAAGGGTTGTCCTCAAAAGAGGATGCTTACAAAACAAAACCAAAATGTGTGTGTATCCATATATACATATATATACATGTATGCATACACATATACATATACATACATGTATATACGTATACATAAATATACATACACATATACATACATACATACATACATATGTGTGTGTATTTATGTATACGTATATATGTATACATATATATATATATATACATATAGAAAATAAATGTATGTATATACATATATACATGCATATATACATATGTATGTATACATGAATGTGTCTACATATCTACATATACATATATACATATATACATATATACATATTTAGATATGTGCATGTGTATGTATACATATGTAGATATATTCACATATACATGAATATGTATGTATAGTACATGAGTAATTTTTTTAATGAAAACCATGTTTAGGAATGAAAATATCCAATCCCTTATGCTTCTAAACTAAAGTTTGCAATGCTTATGGTTCTTTTGGCCTTATAGATTCTTGAATCATTTTATAATATAAAACCAAAATATAACCTACTTTGGCTCTAATAATTGTAAACCCTTTAGGAATTCTAAATTGTTGCATCTTGTCTTGATTTTCCCACCATTGTTATTCCTTTTGAAAATTTTACAAATTAGGAAAATAATCCTTGCACTTATATAGAGGATCCTTATGTATGTTCTTAAAATTATTTAAGGTTAAATGACTTAATCTAAAATAAAGGCATATATGGATCTCTTGCAATTGTAACCTCTTTGCTAAAATACTTTGGAACTAATAGGATTCAATTGTGTTTTATGACATAGGTCTATATTACCACAATGATGTATGTATAGGTGTACATTTTAACTTGGTTAGCTTTCCTAGCAAGTTCTTCATTACAACAATCACTCCACCTTGTCACTCAATCAAGCCCACTAGAACATATATTGGAATTTAACCTCTTTCATACTAAAAGAAAAAGTAATCATTAATTATATTTAATTTACCATATAATTTGATCTAAGTAATGCATTTTATAAGATCTAATTGGTGTATTTATAAAAACTATTTTGTGTTTTGGGCATAGGTGGTCCTAGAAAATATGCATAAATAATAAGATAGACTATGGATTATCTTTTAAATATTGTTCACGGTTTTTCATGTCATATTTTTATAGGAGGTCCTCATAATTGGTATTCTTGTATGGTATTAGAGCCAAGCTAGGTGCATTTGACACCTATGTTGTGGCTCAAGGGAGTGTTTTGGAGAAATGATACACACCTAAGTCATAAAAAGACTCATCACAATGTGAGTCATTATCTCAATAGTAGAGCATCCTAACACCAAATGGGAGGTCCTAAGTTTGAATACTAGTTAGTCCATAGAAATTTCTATAAAATTCAATCACGAGTACATAAGAAGAAGAATAAGTACCCTTATAATTTTTATTAATACCAACAAATTATCATTCCTCACATACATAGGCGAATCAATGATTTCAAGCTCGTCAACATGTATATGTACCTCAATCTCATGACCCTCAGATAAAACCATTTTATTAGATTTATTTAGTGTAAAATATTTAAATTTTCATTAGGAGGAACAATTGAAGGATTGACCCCAATATTAACCCCCTCAACCTAATTTTTTTTTTTATGAATCAAATCCTTAATCAATTATTCCTTAATCCCATAAAATGTTGAGTATAATTACAATTAACTCTACAATTTAATAACAAAATTATTTCTCATTACATCTTTTGGGAATAACTTTAGATTTATCTAATGGCCTAATAGGAGGAAGTGTAATCATGCAAGCACTAAGTAAATTTTGAAGCACATTTTACAAAGGAAAAAGTTGGAGGCTTTAGAGTCATAATTATATTAGAAACATTCATAATGTATAGTTTGTACAATGGTCATTTCCATTATTTTTTACTATCCTTTTGGAAATAATTTTTCTTTTTAAATTTACAAGGGTAGGATGATGTAGATGAAGCATTAGAAGATTCATAATTAAGTGTGGTAGCCTCTAACAACTTTAGTTCTTTACATTCATCTCACTTGCACATGCAAATGTTAAGAATGTATATACTTTGTCGATCCTTGTTTATAGTCAAAAAATCTAAAATAATAAACTTCAATCTAACATTCCTAATATTTGCATTGGCCAATTTCAATATTAAAAAATAGACCCAAATGAAAGATAATACTATTAAATTTCATGGGAAGAACTTAGCCAATAACTTATCATCATACACAAAATCCAAATATGTAGCACTAAAAACCTTGAATGTGTCATGGGATCTCCTTTAACATTGTGCATCTCAAATCGAGGATCCAAAAATCCAACAAAAAATGGAT